>VZRW01002197.1:56107-137656 GCA_013398125.1 Aegotheles bennettii
TTTTTTTTCCTTTCTCTGTGTTTGGGTTTTGAACTGCATTCCTGAAGGGGGAGGCAGCAGCGTTTGCCCGTATAGAGAGACTGTTTTTCTTCGCTTTCTCTCTTCGCCCCGGGCTTCGCAGCAGACCAGACGAGAGAGAAACTCTTCCTTCCCTGGACTCCTGGTTTCGGGATTTTGTAAATATATTTATCCTTTTTTCCCTCCATTTCCCTTTTGTACCTGTTCCCTTTTTTCCCTGTTTTATTAAATTTGTATGGTTAGATTTTCTAAATCTCACAGCCGTGTGCTTTGTTTATTTTATTCCCTTTGGGGAGAAGTAAGCAATAAATTTATGTCTTGAACAGTTCGCCCTAACTGCATAAAACCAAGACACACTCCCTTAATCATCTTAGCGGCTCTGCGCTGGACTCTCTCAAGCAGTTCCATGTCCTTCTTGAACTGTGGGGCCCAGAACTGGACACAATACTCCAGATGTGGCCTCACTAGGGCAGAATAGAGGGGGAGGAGAACCTCTCTCGACCTACTAACCACCCCCCTTCTAATGCACCCCAGGATGCCATTGGCCTTCTTGGCCACTCATCTAGTATTAAAATTACATCAAGGATTTTTTAATTTTATTTTTATTTAAGAAACTTGTCCATGAAATAACTTTTCTTTGACAGCATTCTATCTGAATAGTCAAAATTTCTGTTGCCAGCATAAAAGGAATACCTATCTGCCAGTTTCTTGAGAAGCAGTTTCAGAGAGTTTACATTTTATGCATGGAAGCAGCTGAACACAGAAGATAAGACTGTGCCTACCTTTTCGCAAACAGGGCTATTATCATTAGCATCAAGGACTTTAACCTCCACCACAGCTTTAGTTGAAAAGGTCCCATCAGTAGCTGTAATATTTAGAAGGTAATTATCCTTTTCTTCTCTATCCAGAGGCTTTTTGACATAGACCTTCCATTCATTCTGTATATTTTCAATACCAAACTGTCCCAAGGGATCACCTCCTGAAATACGAAAAGAAACATTTAATTAAACAGGAGAGAGAGATTACTACTATTACTCTAACATCAAGTTATAGCTATAAGAGAAAAAAAACTTAAATTCAACTAAGCAGCCACTCTCTGTGGCTTTATAGAGAAATAGCTTAATTTTCCAGCTAGAAATAGTCAGTAGATGCTCATATAACAAATTTAACTGCAACCAGCAGAATCTATAGAAATCAATGTAGAAATTCACATAGCATTATAGATGACATATCAAGACATACGCTAAATAAAAAAAAATAAATAAAATTCCACTGAAAATTAATAGGCTATTATTTTGTCACATTTCTTTCATTCTTTATTTAACTGCATCACTAATTTCAGTGTAAGTATATTTTTTAAATAAAATTTGATACATCAGTAAACAACAAATGTAGGAAACCATTTTAGGCAAGGCAATCATGAAATGGAAAGCTAAAGACCTGTTTTCTGAAATTCTTTTTTTTCCCTTGAAGTTTTTAATATTCATATTAAAACATACACATTCTTTCTTTGCAGCTCTATGGTTTATAAAATTTTTCAACAACTTGGACGATTAAGTTATATCTCACATTGTCCCAGGATCACTTCAGTGATTATTCTAACACTACTCAAAAAGATTTACCTGTAATGTAATAAGAGACTTGTCTGTTGGCTTCTTCTGTGTCAGCATCAGTTGTACTCAAGATAGCAATTACCCCACCAGGAGGGTCATCTTCACTGACTGTTCCTTTATATATCTCTGCAGTAAAGTGTGGAGGATTGTCGTTTATATCTGTAACAGTAACTTCAACCACAGCCATAGAAGACAGTTGGATTTTTTCACCCCTATCAGATGCAACCACTGTGATTTTGTATTTGTCTTGTTTCTCATGATCAAGTTCTTTGAGAGTGGTAATCCAGCCAGTTTCCATGTTTATGGCAAAAGACTCGATAATGTCTAATTCTTGAGAAGGATCTAAGCTGTAAGTAACCTGTCCATTGAGTCCTGAATCTAAGTCAGTTCCTTTAACTTGGATGACTCTTGTTCCAGCTGGCATGTTTTCTACGATGAATGCCTCATATGGATTGGACTCCAAAACTGGTTTGTTATCATTTGCATCTTTTACCTGAATGCTTACCTCTACTGAGGAAACAACATCATAATCTTCATTTGCACACCGTGCTTGAACTGAGAACTGGTACCATTTAGTTGTTTCATGATCAAGATTCTTCTCCAGTTTCAACTCTCCAGTCTGTCGGTCAATCACAAAAAAATTATCTCTATTGCTTTCAGGAGTGTTCCCTTTAATCAGACTATACACTAAAGTCTGATTATGCTCTGCTTTGATAATATCTATCTCAGTCCCAATTGGAATGTCCTCAGAAACTGTGTAAGAATAAAATGGCTCTGAAAATTTTGGAAGAGGCACTTCTGGTGGAAGTATTCTAGCATAGACAGGAACAACTGACTCTTTTTGGGGGGATCCACCATCAACTGCTCTAACAAAGAAGGTCAGAAACTCATTTTCTAAACCAATTAAGCTTTCTTTTGTAGTAATTATACCAGACAATGTATCAATTTCTAAATTTTCTTTAACATTTTCAGACTCTGATTCGATACTGTATGTGATGTCTGCATTTGTACCCTCATCAGCATCAGATGCCCAGACTTTAATGACAGAAGTACCCCGAGGAACATCAGATCCAATATTTACTTCATACTCGGTTGCTCGGAATTGAGGAGTGTTATCATTGTCATCTGTAAGTATTACATTAAGAGTACAGAAAGCAACTTTTCCTCCTGAATCTTTGGCCATTAAACTAATGGCAATTACTTTTTCTGCTTGTGTTTCACGGTCAAGCTTTTCAGAGGTGAATATCTGCCCTCTCTCATTTGTGTAAAATCTGTCTTTGGCAAAGTCATTCACAATGTGGTAAGTGACATGGCCATATGTTCCAGAATCTTCATCTGTTGCTTTAACTTCAGTCACCAAAGTATGCAACGGAGCATTTTCAGCTAGTTCAACCTCATATTCATTCTGGCTGAAAACAGGACTGTGCAGATTGGCACTGGTTACAGTTATATGGACTTGGGCTGAGCTTCTGAAGACCCCATCAGAAACAGTCACATTAAGATCATAATGTGACTTTAATGTCTGTCTGCGTAGGTTTGAGATGGTGATAATGCCAGTTTTACTATTAATTACAAAATTCTTTTGGTCGTTGCCTGTCAGAATGGAGTACTCCAGCTTGTCAGCATCTGAACTATCTGCATCTGAGGCTTGCACACATGTCACAAAATGCCCTCTGGGAGCCAGTTCACTAATTTTAGCTTCATAAAGCAACTGGTTAAAAAGAGGAGGGTTATCATTCAGATCAGTTACATCAACAGTTACAATGGTATCACTGCTCAAGGGCAGCATGCCACCATCTATGGCCCTTATTAGTAACTTATGTTGTTTAATTTGTTCATAGTCCAAAGTTCTTGCTGTAAGAATGAGTCCAGTGCTACTATCTATGTGGAAGTAGTCATGACTTTTATTAGTATCCTCAATCAAATGATAGGAAATCCCCCTATTTGTTCCAGAATCAGCATCTGTAGCGCTCACTTGTACAACAGATGTTCCAACGACAGATGCCTCAGAAAGGGTTGCAGTGTAAGACTGCTCTGTAAACATGGGACGATTGTCATTTATATCTTCCACTATTATGTCTACAAACACATCAGCATGCGCCCCAGTTAAGGAGTCTGTTGCTCGAATACTCAGTTTGTAGGCTGGATGAGACTCAAAGTCAAGAGGGGCAACAACATTTATAACTCCAGTGTTGAAGTTGATATTGAACTGATTGAAAGGATCTCCATCTGTGATGCTGTAAAACACCTTAAGTCCTTCTGGGCTGTTTGCTTGAACATGTACCACAGGACTATGGAGCTGAACGTTTTCTGGTATCTCTGCACTGTAGAAAGGCTTTTCGAAAACTGGCATAGCTTTACTCATAACTGTAATTGGAACTATAACTTCAGCAGAAAAAGCAGGGTCTCCTCCATCTTTTGCCACTACTGTGACCAGATACTCCTTATTTAGTGTGTCTGGTTCAAACCTCTTCTTCAGTGAAATTTCACCAGTAGGATCAATTTGGAAATGTTCATGATGCTCTTTAAGATAGTAATGCACCTCTCCATTTCTGCCTGTATCTTTATCTACTGCAGTGACACGGCGAATAACATGGCCTACTTCAGAGTCTACTTTAACAACAGCATAATACGGAAGATTGACAAAAAATGGAGCATTATCATTTACATCTTCCACGGTAATTTTAACTACAATGTGCGCAACAACTGATGGTTTGTATTCCTCTGTCACTTCTATGACCACATCAAAAGATTCTTGCTGCTCACGATCAAATGGTATTCCTGTTGTTGAAAGGACTCCTGAAGTTTGGCTTATTTTAAATCTGCTGTCTGGGTTTAGAATATGGTAAAACAAAGGCTCATTTATTTGATTCCCTATAGCAGTAACAACAGCTATTGTTTTTGCTTCTGTGGAATTCTCCTGCACTGTTGCAGAGTAAGAACTCTGTGTGAACTTCAGCTGGCTTGCTTTGCTTTCTTTCACATTAATTTTTACAGACGCAGTGCTTGCAAATCTGCCATCCGATGCTCTCACTGTCAATTCATACCTGCTCCTTAACTGAGTTGTATTGTGTACTGTTATATCTCCAGTCTTAGGGTTTATTGAAAATTTTTCTCCAATGTTGCCGTCAATGATGGAATAAATTAATTGTGAAAAAATGCCTGAATCTGCATCAGTGGCATTTATACTGATGACTTTCACGCCTTTATAGGTTGGAACCAAAATGGATGTCTCATACAACTCTCTTGAAAACACAGGAGGGCAATCATTGATGTCAATTACATAAATAGTAACATTGGTTGCATATTCTGCATATAAACGTGGTATCCCCATATCATGTACTTGCACGGAGAAGTGGAAAATATTTGTCTCCTCATAGTCCAGACTCATTACTGTTCGAATTGCACCAGTGCTAGAATCAATAGCAAAATACTTGCGGACAGATGGTTCAACAATTTGATAAACAAGCAAAGCATTAGATTCTTTATCAGCATCTGTAGCTCGAATTACTAATGGGATATTCTTGTCAGTCAGAACCACACTGTTAATTGAAGCTGATTCACTGATGAGTCCTGTATATTCAGCCTGCATAAAAATTGGTGTATTGTCATTCTCATCCCGAAGATGTACCAAAACTGTTGCATTAGTGGACAAGCCAGCCATGTTAGTTCCCTGCACAGTTAGAGTGTAAATAGGCAAAGTTTCAAAATCAAGTATCTTCTGAGAAACAATAACACCCGAGTTCGGGTTGATAGCAAAGGCATCACCTATGTTACCATCTTTTATTTCATAAACTACAGAAGACTGACTATATGCTGTAACCATTCCAACAAAACTGCCAATGCTGGCACTTTCACTGATTTCTGCAGAATATTCTTTTGCTGTAAACTTTGGTGAGGCGTTATCAGAAACTGTAACAAATATATGCACAGAGGTCACTTCACTCATTGGAGGATCTCCTTTGTCTGTAGCTTTTACCATCAGGTTGTATTCTTCCTGGCTACTACGATCTAATTCCTTTGCAGTTTTAATCATACCCAAAATGGGATCTAAAAAGAAGGAATTTCCAATATTCCCTGTGAAGAAAAGAAAAGTAATTAAGAAAGAGGTATACATAACTTAAAGGATGATTGCTTGTTTTGCTGTATACCAAGAGAGATCATGTAGCCAGAACGTATTATTAACATATTAAAGTTTCTTAGTTTTGTTTAAAAAACATATGTTAGCCTCTCTGCAAAATTTTCTGTAATCAAGAGTTAGCACTAACTTTACTTGTTAAAACCTTGCATAAAACATAGTTAGCAGAGCCATCCAAGACTTGAAAATAAATGCAAAAAATTAGCTTCATTTTCCATTAAAAACCCTTAAAAACACAATAACAAGCTATAAAATGCAAGTTTCAACATTGTAAGTTATGTATTTTCTTCAAATTATCTTTGTCATTAAGCTCACATGTAAGCCAACTTAAATATCTACTGAAGCCAAAAGAAAGTTATACTCAGAAGTTAGCATTAGTGGAATACAAGTTACATTTTACAATCTAAAATAACTAGACTGCTTTGAAAAAAAAGAAGTGTTTTAATGAATTCACACTCGTGAATCTTAATTGCTTATGCAAATGTTGTTTAAATCACTGCTTCAAAATTAATCTTTCTGAATTGGACCAAAAGTTGTATTTCTCCTAACTTCACATCAATATATAGACGTTATTTCCTGTGATAGTATTAGAAAAGAATACTACCTGCTGAAGATTATCAGCTACCATTTGAGATATATATTTTCAGGTATATATCTGAACTACACTGCACACAATATTCAGGTCATGTGCTAACTAGAGTTAGATTTACCATTTTACTTCCTTAAAAAATTACATTACTAAAACTATGTTCTCAGCTTGGAAAAAAATAATTAAGAACTTCCGAGTTATGCACACCAGTAGGCAAGAGCAGTTTGGGCTTTCTGTTTTGTTTTGTTTTTTAAGTGGAGGCTGGAAACACAGTGGCATTCTTGGAATATTCCATTACAAATCTAAGCAGCCATTACAAACATTTAAGGAATGTTCCTTACATATGCTTAGAACAACAATTATAATGCTTTAACCTCTCAGTAGATCACAGTCCTGTAAAACAAACCTAAAAAAGTAGAGCATTACAAAAAGGTAGAAAAAAGGAAGTGAACAGGGTCTAACTTCACTCTAGAGAGCAGACACACACATTTTTTTCTTGCCACGTTGTGGCATTCAGAAAACAAGGACTACTGAAATGGGAAAGGCAGGAGATTAAGTTTCATGAACATTAGTGTCCTGCTTACTGAAGAAGTCCTATTTCTACAAATAACAGAAAACAAACATATATTTTAAGCAACTTATGACACACTAAAATACATTCTTCCTCTTCAGAGTATCATAATCACAGACAAGTTTTAATACAGTGTTAAAATATGTTTTCATGTCAAAATAACACTTTGGGGGAAGAAAAGGAAAATCTTCACAGTAAACAATTACTATGCTTTATAAAGCAACTTACGTCAAATAAAAAATGCATTTGTGCATACCACCTCGCATGTAACAGCAACTGAATATTTTTTTACCTACTGTTCCTTTCAAAATACCATTTCTTATGCTTGTTACCGGGATCTTTATTTTAAATTACTTTCTACCTTGAAAGTAGCACTGCACATGAGTAATTAAATTTAAATAACCTTTTTTTTTTCCCCAGTCATAGTGCCTAAATAGTTCAGGACCTTGGTAACAGCAGGTTTATATCTAGATTCAATGGATTGAACCAAAACTCACTCCCATCTGGTAATTAAACTCAATGTCATCCTGTTTATGTATTATTCAAAATTGCCATAATTTGAATTGCATTGTCGTAGGAAAGTTCAAAAAGTTACCCTGACATTAAAAATAAGCAACAGTAACTAATGCTCTTCTCTGGCCTGCTATCTGAAAGAAGCCTTAATGCCGAACTGATGATCTATTAAAAGAATTTCTTATGTACTTTATTAAGCTAGAATAGCAGTCCCATTATTTAAAATCAGCCAGAGGAAACCATGTAAAGCAACCCCCTCCTTGCTCCATCTAGCAGACAGTTCAACTTAAAATCTGGGGCTATTTAGTGGTTAAGTATGGGTATTTGTAACTAATTTTTGAGCTCCTTTCTTTCACATTATGCTAAATATGAAAGCACTTGTCTCAGGCTCTTACTCTTTTCATCAAATCCTTGCTTTGCCTATGCCAGAAAATATCAATACATTATCAAAAAAGAATGCTTTTTCTAGATCTGAATTTAAGGCTTCTGTAATTTCTCAGGAATACACCCTGCTTAAGGGTTTAAAGGTAGCTTTTTCTTCTACTACTACTAAAATGTTCCAAATGTATCTAAAGGATAATATAAATAGCTAAGGGAGGCAGATGAGAATTTGTCATTGTAGTTTTCTTTTACATGCTCTGAGGCTCTATCTTAAATACATCTCAGGGAATATGACACACACCTGTACTGCCCTCTTTTTCAGAGCTTTTTTTTACATGTCTACAGTTGAAACAAAGTGCTAGCAGGCATTGTTTCAAAATAAACTGAAGAGGTAAGAAAGTCAATATACCTGATTCAATAGAGTACACAATTTCTGCATTTTTTCCTTTGTCCTTATCTAATGCTGTAACTTGGAGTACTGCTGATCCAACAGCTGATGACTCATACACTCGTCCTTCATAGGAAGAGCTGGTAAACCACGGAGCATGATCATTTGTGTCACTAACATTTATGATGATTCTAGCATAGTTGCGCTTTACAGGAACATCTTGATCTCGAACCTGAAACAGTTAGCATATTACTGATAATCAGCACTGTTATTTCAGTAGTTCATCAAGTATCAGTAATAATTAAAGGTTCAATCTGTACCAGTCACAAAGACTGCATACAAATTAAACGTTCAAATGAAGTTTGGATTAAGGGGATAAATTAAAAAGACATTTGAAAAGATCTGTTTGTTATTGACTACAGAAGAAATTTTGTGTTTATTTACCATTACTGTGAGAATATGCTGGTTCATGGTCTCATGATCCAGTTTTTCTGAAGTATAAAGAGAGCCAGTTCCAGGGTCCAGACGAAATTTTTTAAGACTGATGGGATCAGTGCTGCCCTGTATAGTATATATAAGTTTATTCTTCTCATCTCTGTCTGTGGCACTGACTTGCAAAATTTCTGTCTCTGGTATGGTGTCTTCAGGTATAACAACCTCGTATTTTGAAGCAGAAAACTGAGGCCTGTGATTATTTGTGTCTATAACTTTGATGTACACCTGAAATGATACAATGGGAAGGGAAAAAGCATTGAGGATATTTGGGAAACAGAGATGGAAAGATGATATTTCATTAAAAATCAGACCATAATACTGAAATAATTCTACTGCGAGACAAATTTTTTTCAAGGAAGGAGAGAGATATAAGAGGTATAGGGAAGAACCACTTCACTAAACTGGAATCTGCCTCACCTTGCCCAAGGCCAAACCAGAAATCTATAATAATGAAAAATGCCTTAGGTAAGGTAACTTAAAGGAAATAATTTTTGTCTAAAGCAAGTTGAAAAAGATTCCCTTCATAATTTTGGAATTAAAAAAAAAAAAATCAAAAAAATCTCAATATGGATCCCAGTGTGGGTAAAAATCCTTTTTATTTGTGCAAATTTGGAATTTTAAGCAATGTTTTCCGAGGCAGCAGATGAATTGTACTCCTCCTTGTCCTCACAGGGAAACAATCCTCTTTCAGCTCCTTACATTTCCAAGAATGAAAAAGTGGTAGAATTCCCAAAAAAGTGTATTATTTCAAAGAACCACAGGTATTGTTTGCTCTTCATCAGCAACGTAGCACAATCTCAGCACAGGTAACTGGTCAACAACACAATTTCTCTGAAGTTGTGGTTATATTAACTTCAATGCTTCAAAATGTATTTTCCCATATATGTTCAGTTGGGTTCACCTACGTGCTGTGTAGGCAATGATCTTTTTGTCTGAATAATAATGTACACTGGAACCACACAAGACCCCTGCACACTCACTTCCCTTTCACAGCATTGAACTCTTGTATAAAAAGGCTAAGGCACTCAGCCACCATCCTGCTCCTTCAACAGTGGTATCATCATACAAGCAACAGTAATGCAGACGAGTTGACAGGTGGACAGCAAAGCTCCAAGAACACGTGGTTAAATTCAAGTTCTTCATGTACTGCACATACAGCCATGCTTTTAGCTACCTAAAGGTTAGCTGCTTTGTATAAATTAGCTAAGTGCCATCAACAAGTGTTTAAAATACGTACTTAGGATATCATAAGTGGGTTAAATTGGTCTTTGAAGATACTTGCTTTCCGTTGATAACTGGTGCTGTCTAGAGATATAATTTAGACAAGGTACCAAGCTGCATGCAGTAAAAATTAGACGAGATGAATCTTGATGGTGGTAAATAATACAGAAGTGCCACACATCTCGCTACAGGAAGAAAACTTCCTCAACTTCAGCCTTGAAAAACTATCACCTTATGTTAGTACTTGTACCAAGGAAAAACAGGCATTAAGTACATCAACAGGAGTCATATCAATTCCTAAAATATTTATTTCAGAGGCAGGTATATTATCCCAGATTGCAACTACTACCTAAGCTCCAATACAATGAATTCTTTCTAATGGCAAATTTTAATACAGGTTGAAAACAAACAAATTCCAGAAGATACAGGCAGTTCTTGGATATAATCCACAAATGCTACCAAGAGTTTAGGAGACTCTTAGGAGGATTTTATTCTAAGTAACAACAGAAAGACTTTTGCATCTAAATAATGAAGTCTTTCACCAACCCTGGAGGCATCATGAGGCAAACTGATCAACGAAGTGAGAATCTGGGAACACAAAGACCTGCTTTTGGAACACACAAGGAATAAAAACAGTTTTAAGTTTATGTGAAACCATAAAACAAACTGCTGGTAAGCAAGATGACCAGGTGCTGCAATAAGCTGCTGAACAGGAACAAGCCACAAAGACGAGAACCACCCCCAGGTCCTGCCTAACTGCATGGTTTAAAAAAACAAAAACAAAAGGAGATGGTAATCCTCCTAATATAGCACACACTACTAGTAATACTGAGCTCCACCTCCAGTGGGGGTGGGCAGGGGGACATGCGTGTGTGTATGTGCACACACTAGCGTTCACAGCCACACACACAGACCTCTAACTTTTTTAGTAGATGTAGTCCTAGGCGTTGCAGCTCAGTGAGCCATAATTCAATATATAGTACATTTGAGGAAATATTAATAAATATGGGTAGTTATTCAGTGCTTGAAACAGTCTGGTAGAAAAAAACCAAACTATCTGTTGCTACTTTTTATAGGAAAATGCTGCCTCCCATGATTTATTAAATTTCTCAGAAAACAGAAGAAATAGAAAATAAACTAATCATTTGGCACACTGATAAAATCCCTTGCAAGGTGTTGCTATGGAAACTAAGGAGTTTGTTTTTGTCATGGATTACAAACTGACTAAAGATAGGAAACACAGAGCTGTAATAAATATTTTCAGTGGAGAGAAAAATTAATGGTAGGTGATCCAGGATACACATTAGATCAAGTTTTAAAATATATTCACTAACGAAATCAACTGGAAAATGAACAGCAAGAATAAAAAGAATATGACCTTAAATATGTTATTTTTTTAGATTGCCATGACTAGAGAGGATGTAATAAAGCAACGCAAGCACAGCTGTTGGTTGTTTTTTTTGTTGTTGTTTTCTCTGTGTGTGTGGGGTTTTTCTGTTTTGCTTTTTTTTTAAAAAATTCTGCATCAATAAAATGCATTTTAATGCATCTTCGAAAAAGAAATACTGAAGGGTCCAACAGTCACTTACCTAGCATTTTACTAAAAACACCTGCTCATTGAACACTGGTCCTCAGGAATATGAAACCAAATTAAGATGGCCAACAGATTTTTAAAAACAGAGAAAAACTCAAACCTCAATACAAATCAAACTATACAAATATATATTTTTATAACTAAAAGGTTAAAAGACCATAAACAATTACAACACTTAACTCACGGATACTGTGCTTTCAAAATGCACATGTCAATAATGTTTTTATTCAACTCCCACTCCCCAACAGATTAAGTTTAGACTCAGAAAAACAGTAAGTTCACATCTATTTCCCTCCAAATGAGGAAATACAGAAACTTAGGTCAAATCCTCAGATGGGAGGGAACACGACTCCAGAGCAACTGCATTAGATGAATCTTTGGAGTGGGAGACACAGCCACCTGTGCTGCTGGTAGTACACAAAATGAATACTGGAAAACAGCATTTCTAGAATGGCGCACCACAAAAAACTGCGCAAAGTATTGTTAGTTGCCAGGAATGTAGTGACTGGGAAACTAACATCAGTACCTGCGAGACGAACCACACAGCCAATGAACCAGCTTAACTGAGAAGCGATCTGTTGATTGGGCTCGGTGTTGGGGCCAATTCTGTTTAACATCTTTACTGATGACGTAGATGAGGGGATTGAGTGCACCCTCAGTAAGTTTGCAGATGACACTAAGTTGGGTGAAAGTGTTGATCTGCTTGAGGGTAGGAAGGCTCTGCAGAGATATCTGGACAGGCTGGATCGATGGAAAGAGGCCAATGGGATGAGGTTCAATAAGGCCAAGTGCCGGGTCCTGCACTTGGGCCACAACAACCCCAGGTACCAATACAGGTTCAGGGAAGAGTGGCTGGAAAGCTGCTCAGCAGAAAGGGACTTGGGGGTGCTGGTTGACAGCTGGCTGGATATGAGCCAGCAGTGTGCCTGGGTGGCCAAGAAGGCCAATGGCATATTGGCCTGCATCAAGAATAGTGTGGCCAGCAGGACTAGGGAAGTGATTGTCCTGCTGTACTTGGCACTGGTGAGGCTGCACCTCGAGTGCTGTGTTCAGTTTTGGGCCCCTCACTTCAAAAAAGACATTGAGGTGAAGGGCAGGGAAGGGCAGAGAAGGGCAACAAAGCTGGTGAAGGGACTAGAAAACATGTCTTATGGGGAACGACTGAGGGAGCTGGGGTTGTTCAGTTTGGAGAAGAGGAGGCTCAAGGGGGACCTCATCGCTCTCTACAACTCCCTGAAAGGTGGTTGTAGTGAGGCGGGGTCCGTCTCTTTTACCACACCCATAGTGAAAGAGCAGGAGTAAATGGCTTTAAATTGCAGCAGGAGAGATTCACATTGGACATCAGGATAAAATTCTTCACTGTAAGGGTGATTGGGTATTGGAATAGGTTGCCCAGGGAGTTGGTGGGGTCCCCGTTCCTGGAAGTGTTCAAGATGTGTTTGGATGTGGCTCTGGGTGATATGGTTTAGTGGTGACGTATGTAGATGGTTGAACTGGATGATCTTGAAGATCTCTTCCAACCTTGATGGTTCTATGACTGTATCATCAGAAAGACTTAGCATCAACTCCCTCTGGTATTAGCTAGTGAAGCAGTTAAAATGACCTTATTGCTAAACACATAAGGAGACATCCTCCAATAAGGTACTGTTGGGCTAAGCAGATAGCTCATAAAAACGTATAGCACTATTAGATATGAATTATTAACAAAAATATTGCTAAAGAATAAACATAATGACTCAGTCACTATAAGTGGCTTGCTCAGGTATTCCGTTACTTGTCAAATTACTTGCTCAGGCATGCAGTTTTTCTCCACACTGGTAAACACAACTACAAATACACAATTTGATCTATTAGTTCAATCATTTTAAACGCACCTCAAATCCAAAGTTTATCTTAGACTCAAGTGAAAGGTGTTTCATCTACATACTTTAGGATTCATTTCTCACTCACTGTTATTGTTACTTTATGCATTTCCGCAGATTCTGGTGGATAAGCAGAACGTGAATCGACAGGTACCCTTTTGGTAACTTGGCTAACTGCACACTGGGCTGATTTAATAAGGGGAGCATCAGGTAGGGGGAAAGGAATTATTCTTCTCTATTTGGCACCCACTGGGACTGTGGATCCACCACAGATTTGAACCCTGCAGTCCAAGAGAGATCTTGACTAACCATAACAAACCCAGTGAAGCACCATTAAAATCAATGGGGACCTGAAAGTTCTCCATCCAGCGTGTAAAGGGAAGGCTGCAGGAAAGAGAGCCAGACTCTTCTCAGAGGTGCATAGTGAAAGGACAAGAGGCAACACTCACAAGCTCCAATAAGGGAAACTACAATTAGACTTAAGAAAAAATCCTTTTTAAGGAGCGTTGTTAAACACTAACAAAAGCATCCTCCGAGAGGTGGCACCCGTGTCATCCCAGGCACTTAGAACCTGAACATGTCCCTGAACAACTTGATCCAACTTTGCTCTGCTTTGAGCAGGAGTTTTAACTAGATGAACTCCAGGGGCTCCTTCCAATCTGAACTATTAAATAAATGTTGTAAGGAAATCCTACTTTCAAGACAAGGATTCTTACCAGTGCTGACAGGTGCTAGATATGCAGTTTCCTTTCAAATGTAAGAGAAAAACATTTTCCTGTAAACTGTTAAGGCCTTCAAATTAAATGAAAGGCACCTGAAGTAATAACTGTGAGTTCAATTTTAAAGACTTGCACAAAAAAGTATGGGTTTGTGTGCCCAAGAACAAAATACATAAAGAGCTTGTGTTATTCTAAAGTAACACGTATAATACAATAAAACCAGCTAGATACATTCTCAATGAAATTACAAGATGAAATTAAAATTAAATATACTAATATTATCTCTCCAGAAAGAAGCTGCATAATTAAGAGAAATACTATTGAAAAGTTTGACATTAACACACCATAATGTGATCTCTGAAATAAAATGGTCTGAAACTAAAGAAACTTAACACATTTTGCAAGGTTATGCAAGAACTGTGTTGCACAACTGCCCTCTACTCGCAAGATCTCACTAAAAGTGATACATCCTGGTTATGCAGACAAGAGAAAAAAGCAGGCCAGGATCATTTAGGGGAAGGACTTGAAATCTATTAATTATTTGACAGGTGAAGCTTAATTTGCATTGGAATGCAGTGATTGATATGTGATACAGAATGCACAGTGAAGGTATGTGCCACTGACAAAATACACTCGGTGGATAACATTTAAATATTATATGCCTTTGGATTGTTTTAACCTAATTTTTCACTTGCTGATTCTATGTGGAGTTTAAAGTCTCCTCTCTCCATTCATAATTACATTATAGTTACATTGATGTGTTTCTAGTAATTTTCATAAACAAAAAGTTATATTATCCAGAGACAATGTAACTGCATTCCAGTTCTAAAACGTCTCTGTGGAGCAGTGCAAGCAAAAACACACATTTAATCAACGAAGAATATTCTATCCTTCATTCTCAAAGCATAATGTCCATATAAATTTTGCATAAAGCAAGATTAAATATTCTGTAATAGCACAGCAATAGGTAAAATGCTGCTTTAAACCAGCTTAAGTATCACTTCCAGTGAAAAAAACCTGATAGACATAGCAATGACTTGTAGCTATAGCTACAAGCAGGATTTTTTTTTCTTACACACTCCCCCCCCAGCAACTCAATAGTTTATATATTGCTACTTGCCTCCTGTGAATAACCTTTCCTATTTAAGGCCAAAACATCATAGTCCAAACAACATTAATACATTGATTTGTTTTTTTAATGATATTCCTTTCTAGTATGACACTAGTAATCTCTAACATCATCTGTCAAACATCACTACTGTAGGCCTGGAATTTGTTAGTCCTTGTTTTGCATTATGCATTCGGCATTTAGATGCATGCAAAATTCTAACAGCCTCCACACCTACTGCTGCTGTATTTTTCAAAAAAGCTATTTAACCGAAGTCCTGAAAGAGTGAAATGCTCTACAGATGTTAATGGCCTGAGACTAGCCAGTGCCTTCTAGTTTAAAGTCAAATTCAATACACTACTTTTACACAGCATTTCTTGTCCCCCGCCCCAGTGTCTTGAAAATGTCATTTCCCTTTTCAAGTTAAACATAAAATTACTTAATCTGCTGTTAATCAAGGCCTGTTAAATTGTTTACTGTATTTCCAATGTTTACAGCAATTACTTTGTAAGCTAAAAGCTGTGTATGGCATATTGTTTCTCCTTATGTATGCACTCAGAATTCAGATATTTTTTTGCTTGTCACTCTATTTTAACTGTTTATCAGCTCTTAGAAGAACCCAACACAACGTCAACACTCAAACTTTAATCATTATCTCAGCAGTAAGTAATGGAATTTATACACAGGCAGCCATAAATCACACCTTCAACTTTGATTTCACATCAACATTTTTAATTCCCCTGAAGTTAAGCCTCGTCTGAAATGCATCTGATTAACCACAGTCCTCAGGGCTATCTTAGAAGATCAATCCATTTGGGTGGGCCAGGAGTTTTGAGGGAGATAAAAGAATCAGTTAAAATCAGGAGTCTGGTTCATGCACCAACAGTTGCAGAGTTTGTATTAATCCACGCTCCTTAGTCTATATACCACAGTAATATGAGACTCAAAACAGCAACAGCATTACTTGTGCTGATCCCATGAGCAGGGCAAAAAGGAATACAATGCAAAGGAAGTCTTTGTGCTCACTTGTAACAGAAACCACAACCTCTGCTCCTGCCAACTCTGGCTGAGAAAGGAAAGATACAAAAGAAATTCGTACAAAAAGCAATCCCAGAAATAAGAGTTGATAAATTTGAGACTACTACTCCAATTCTTCTGTAGAAGACTGCTGCAATAAATGTTTATAATGTTCACCCAGCTTTACAAATGCTAAACTAACAATCTTATTTAAAGAAACTGGGAAAAGTAAGAGTGACAGAGCACTTGAGAACAACAAAATTAATCACGTAACCCAGAGGAAGAGAAGAGTGAGGGTTAAAGTGTTTCTGTGACCTTCCAATTCTTGGTTGTTCCAGAAGACAAAGCAGATTATGGTTCAACTGTGACAGCTCAGGAAGCTTGCATAAATTCAGCTATATAAACAGCAGCACTAGATAGGATATCTGCAGTCATCGAGACAACAAACTCAGCCTTTAATAGTCCCCAGGCTACCCCAACATACTCTGCATGGTGGCATTTTTGACTGCATACTTGGGAAAGGGGAAGTATGTGTGGAAAGCCTCCTGCTGTCTTTCTGACTTTCATGGCAAATCAGATTCTCTTTTAGCTGGATTTGGGTTTCTTCTACTTTTTTTTCAAACAAATTAATGCCTTCTATCCAGCATTCTGTAATCAGTACAAATTAATCTGCTCAGTAGTTTTGCTACAACTAGGCAATACATTTACAGCAGGATTCTGCAAAACTTTTGTGGTGGTTATCAGCACCAGCAGCAATGGTACCATGGCTATAACAGTGGCAAGTTCTGACTGGGGGACATGTTGTTTCGTTTGAAGATTCATGGTCTAAAACATCACTCACAATTGTCACCATTAAAGGAAAGGGCAGATCTTAGAGAAAACTGCTAACGTTGCAATCTTTTACTATCAAATTTAGTGTATTTGACTTATAAAGCCTCCAGACATGCAGGCAGCTCAATAAAGATTCTGTTTTAAGTCCTAAACATTGACAAGAAACATCTCTCTAGTCAAAAGGAAGAAGACAACGTATAAGAAATTAGAAAAGATGTCAGAAAAACACACATACTTCACAGAAGTTGGAACAAGAAATTGTGTTCATAATAGATTTCCATGTTCAGAAAAGACAGCAGCAACACACTTATTGCTCTTTGAGCTCCTGAGGGGTAGGTCAATGCTAGCAGTAGGTAACACAGACACATCACCGTCCCAATCCAACAGTCTTAAATCAAACTCCTCTGTGGCTTCATTCACACCAATCTCAGCTAAACTTTACTTCCAAATATATTCAGGTTCTGGGCTGGGGAAAGATACAGGTGGGAAAAACAGGAGGGATATACATCATAACCTACTTGATGTAAGGAAGAACTTTTTCACTGTAAGAGTGACAGAGCACTGGAACAGGCTGTCCAGAGAGGTTGTGGAGTCTCCTTCTCTGGAGACGTTCAAAATCCGACTGGATGCGTTCCTGTGTGACCTGCTCTAGGTTGTCCTGCTCTGGCAGGGGGGTTGGACTAGATGGTCTCCAGAGGTCCCTTCCAACCCCTGACATTCTGTGATTCTGTATGAGCTATTTCCAGAAGTGTCACAAAAGGCTTCTGCCTTAAAGTGAACTTAACTAGAATTTATTAGTTGAACTGCAAAGAATTGCTACCACCACGGAGCCTTAGTAAAGACGTAATTTGAAAAAAATTGTTTGTCTGAAATTGCTGCTTTTTGGAGAGTGTTTGGCAATCTCTACCTCCGATGAAGCTAAAAGAAAGCACTCAGGAAGATACACAGATGTTATCAACTAAACCTTGTTTCTATATGCACACCACACAGAAGGATCAGCTCAGTTTCATAAAATGGTAATTGGACATTTTACAATTTGTCATCCACAGATCTTGGGAGGGTGGGAACAAACCAAGCAACCTTACAATGGTCATCTTTTAAATATGAAACAAAGTAATCATATTACTTGGTGATTTTGGGGGAGCTGGATAAAGAGGGGTAATTCAGATAAGAAGTATTAATCCCTTTCTTTTTTGAGTAAATCATGTGTGGAAAGGCTCAGTTTCTGTTTTCATTTATCCAGTAATGTAGGAACATGATATAACTTAAAAGCTGCTGCTTCAGACTACATCACAATAACACATGATCTTCTACCTGGACTGCCAAGCAACACTGCTTTATTAATAATAGAATCCACTTCTATTTTAGACAGTCCCTAATTTATATAAACCATATTCATTGTCCAGGATGAAAAAATAGTGAAGAGAAAATGCAACACCCTCCGCATCCCCCAGGTACAAATTCCTTCTTCTGTAAGAGTTTCACTAGAAAGTACATTACATTACCTGAGTGCTGATAGATCTGGTTCCATCTGTTGCCTCAACTGTCAAGTTGTAATTTGATTTCTGTTCTGCATCAAGAGGTCTAGCGACAATGATAGTTCCAGTGCCCTTGTCCACATCAAAGCGACTGTCATAGTTGCCACCTTGTTCAGGAAACCAGGAGAGGGAGAAGTTCATAAAACACAGCACCATTGCATTGTCTTTGTGTATGATCATGTTTGTCTTCAGATGCTTAATGAAAGTGGATCTATATACACATATACTTATATATACACACTTATTTTAAACCCTTTGTTTTTTCTGGTAATGTTATATGCACCTACTTACAGATATTTTAAACTGATTAGTTTTGGACAAAGCTGATTTGTCTGGCTCATGTCAGGTAGATTCTTAGCAAGATTCTCTAATTTAAGGATAGTTTTAACAAGAATTTAAAGATTCCAAATAGCAGGAAACTGAGAATTACTAGGTGAAATGTGACAGTTTATTTCGTGCAGTCAGGCTAATTAGTGAAAAAAACATACTTTGTATCAAAATAAATGAAAGTCCCAAATCAGACATAGCATCAAATTTGCGTCTTTTGGATCAGAGTACAAATTACTATACCCATACGACTACAGATAAGGCTAAAAAAGCTACAGTACCTCCAAAAGGATTCTCATGTCAATGTTGAGTGTCTAAAGAACTCACTAACTCCTGCTGAGATAAACAGGACTCAGATGAGTGCTAAATGTTTAAATGCTCAATGTTTAAATATGGCCAAGCTCCTTTTCTAAAGCAAATTATCTTAACTTCCCTTGTGAAACTTGAAAATTACTTTTTGAAATATAGTTAAATAACAATGTAGATCAATAGCTACACTTCGGCATTTAAACATTTAATTGATCATCATCATCATGCCACCCGAGCAGACTGTCATGAGAATACAATGTCCATTAAGTCCAAATATTGTTAGCAATGATAAATACTGACATTTAGCTACAATTGCTTTAGACCTCTCAATAAACTGCCTAAAATGAAGGAAGCAATTTTTATTCTGGTCAAGCCAGTGTTAGATATGGCAAATTAATTTCTCCTAATTACGTGCATGAGCTTTTCTAATTATATTTTACACAGTTAGCATTCAGATATCATCTGAGTGCTTCTTTTTTTATTTTTTTAAAGGCGTTTTTACATGCTATGTTTTGTAAATCACTGTATGCCTCTTAAGAAAAGTAAAGGCTAGAAGTGAGAAGGTGAAGTTTCAAGGGCTGAAAATTTATACTTAATCCAAGAAGAGTAAATACTGAAATGGGCCCCCGTTCACATATAAAAAGGATTTTACCTTTAGAAGGTTCCACTGCATGATAGACATATCAGTTTAGGAAAGATGGGCTGGATTCTGCTTCACTGGATTTAAGATATTTGATAGTGACAGAGATAATGTAATTTTTCTAGCTTCACAGGAAGCCTCTTACTGGCTTAGGAGCAGTTTCTGACTCACACGAATGGATATAAACTCGACAGCATGAAAGGCAGCAGTTCTCAGGGTTTTTTTAACAGGTGTACATGAAATTTTTAAAATGGGCTTTTGTGCACAATGTCAGCTTCAGAAAGCGAGTCTCTAACTCTTCTTTTATAGCTTGCATGTGACTGCATTTTCTCAGATGGCTCATATGTCTCAATGAAGTCATCTCCATTTTAAGGGAAGAGTAGGATGAATGGGTATGAATCTGTTCACGAATTGCCCTGATACAACAACAAGCTCTCTAACCAATTTTTTTTTCTTCCTTATCAAGGAAAATCAGAGAGGTCTCCCCTAAGTTTTGTACTACTGGTGATATCTGGTAGTCCACTGAAGCAGAACTCAACCCAAACTTCTGCATCTGTTACACTGAACGTGTAACAGCAACAGTTTTGGTCAAAGTCAAAACTGCATGCTCTGAACTGATGCTGTATAAATGTAATGACGACAAAACAAAACAAAAACGAACCTGTCACAAATGCAACTGTGAGCACTTTGATTTCCGAAGGGTTAATAAAATAAATATTTTATAAATGTACGCTTTCATTTCAGATCTCATAATCTGGTAATAAATTATGTGATCTCAGCAGATACCTTCTGCTGTACAGTTCAGGTCACAAGCCATCTGAAAGATGTAAAATACTTCACTAGCAAGCTTGTCTCCTGGCTCAGCCAAAAAGAAAGAAAGCATGGAAAGCAAGCACAGAACACAAAGGAAAGCTGTCAATCAAATTAATTCATGCTATTAGAAACAGTAAAAGAGGATAGTAAAGTGACCACCTGTAAGAGTAGCCGATACGTTCACAACATGATCACATATCAAACTTTCCAAAACACTTTTACTAAGAACACAGTCAAAATAGAATGGTTTATTTTACAGTGTACAGACAAGTTCTGCCCTTTCCCCTTGGAGTTTTCTGCATGTGTCTTTCTAAAAATAGCAGGAAAAGACTACCTATTCTCTGTTCTAAGTATACAGCAAAAATTCTGTAAATTTCCAAACTGTGCTACATGCTTAGAAGGAGCAAATCAAAAGAATACTATCATAAGAATTCTGTTCAGATGTACAAACTGTTCAGAGTGCACAGTAGTTGAAGCAAACTAAAAAAGAAAAATACAAAAGCAAATCCCCAATCTAATTAACAAATTTTGCTAATTAAAGACCCCAGGAAATGCCAGTGCTGTACTCTGCGGAAGACCCCTGAGGCCTCTTTCATCTCCAAGAACCACTCACCATTCTGACAATATCCCTTTCCTAACCTTTCCTTTGATGGACTCTTTGGTCTACAGATGTTTCTGTTTGTTGTTGACTGGATGACCCTGTTTGAATAGGAGCACATGGAACCTTCTCCTCTCTCCTACTCACTTCAGTTATTTCTATATTTTATGCTTTTCTACTCCCATGTCTATGTGTATGTATGTCTGGGAGAACAATAAAAGAGCAGCCTCAGTTCCAAAATACATCTCATGCAGAGAGCTTTGTGTCTATAAGAATGAAAGGAGGGATCTTGAACTCTTGAATCCCTCTGCACAGTTGTACAGATCTCTAACCCTGCGGTTTGTCCAAATGCAAACACTTTTTATTCAACTATGATCTATTTGGACAGGAACTTTTTTTTTTTCAGAATACATTAGAAAGAATCATTTAAAAATCTACCTAGATATTTAATATATTAGAAATTATTCAATATCATTGCAAGTTGTTCATGCATGAAGCATGCATTTAGGGAAGAGTTGTGTCTGTTCTCATGTGCTTGAAAATTTTCTGAGAACACACTCAAATATTTGGCATTTATATATTTCTGCTACATGTACCCGTTTTACAAATGTTGTTTTTAAGTGTTGCTGTTCTCAGCATCCCTTAGGAAATACATAATATCAAAACAGACCTTAAAATATTTAATTTTTTAAGAAATAATTTTAAAAAATGTTCTCCCAACCAATTTAAGACCATTATCACAGCTAAAACTTTCAGCAGTAACCAATGTGAAAGGGATCCTTCTCTCTATTGTGAATGTAGTGGAAAAAATCCCAATCTGACAGAGCTATCTTAAGACCAGAAACACCTCACTGCAAGATACCTCTCCTGAAACAAGGCTGTGCTATTCTCCTGAAGCATGTAACACAGGGCAGAACTCACTTTTAGCACGAGCTATACAGTGAACTCCGTATATTGCTGGTGCTCTTAGGTCTAGTCATTAAGTCTAAAATTAAAAAGTATTATCTATTTTGTCACCACAGCATCAACATATAGTCATATTACTGATTAGAAGCTCCCTTTCAATTGTAGAGGCTAAGGTATGATATAGTAGTACAGGAAGAAGTTTGCTAGGGTTAGGAAAATTGCAAGCTTTCCTTTTAGTATTGAATCAAGAACAGCAAACTGAGAAGCAGCTCAGAGGACAAGAAATCAATGTGAACAGTATAATCTCTCTTGGCTGTACTATCCCAATTTACAGAAAACTAGCATTTTATTTCTTGCCCTATCCTACAGTCTATGAGATTGATCTGATTAATTTTAATTTCACTGACATAATATTCATAAGTCATTTTCAAAATTGCAACACAGCAGATATTTTGCAATTTAATTTTAATCTTTGATACACAGTGGCATTGATAAAAATTTAAGTCATTTTGATTTATAATGAAGGGAAAAAATACATATCCACAGCTAAAGAATGCCAAAACACTGCATTACTTAGAAGAGTGAATAAGAAATCAAGCTGCAACAAGCCCCCTCACACCCCAGACTCCATGCATTTGTTTCTAATAATAAAACTCTTAAGGCATCCTTACCCGTTATGTCAAACCAAAGTGGTGTTCCAAGAGGTTCAACAGTTATTACACCAATCATGTGAGCAACTGGGTCACTTTCCATCACCGTAAAAGAAAAAAATGCTTCCTCAAAATAAATGGGCTCTGTGGGTGGGACAGGCTTTGGAATCCATTCTATATGAAGCCGTGTAGTTGATGATTTTTGTGGACGACCATTATCTACAGCTTTAATCTGTGAAACAGATACATTTTTTAGACTACAGGATCACATAAACCATTATGTCACATAAATGGAAAAGTAGAAATAAGCTCCAAACATGTTTGCTTGTGTGAGATTATCCAAAAAGGTTAAGTGTCTCTCGAAGAGCTACTTATCCTTCGTTATCTGGGCAACAAAGGGAGAAAAAGCATGCAGCACCTGATAGTAGCACAAACTGTTGCCATAAATTCACTTTTATTTTGCTTTTTTCGTGAAAAAGAGTCAAATGATTTGTTTATGTACCTTCATCATGTCTGTTATCTGTCAAGTTCTGGAAAAGAACTGTAGCTTCTTGATTCACTTTCTCAATAAAAACATCTGAAATTATCCTTTAAAAAAACCCCAAGACAAACAAACCCACAAAACAGTACTTCTGGATTTGTTAGAGCTTTCTTCCTTCAGATACTGGAGTCACTCATCTGCAAGCTACTGAATAAGAAGTGGTGAGAACACAAACAAAAGAACTCTTCACATATTCATGATAAACAAGATTTTGACTCACTGAAAGAATATCATAGTCCCTTGCTGCAGAAAATTTCTTTGATGAAACCACTCCAGTTTTCGGTTCAATAAAGAATTTGCCATGTTCATCACCATCTTCAATACTGTAAGAGATCTCTGCATTCGGGCCTTCATCTTTATCTGCAGCAATAACTCGATAGATTGGCTCTCTCCTAGCAGTTCTCTCACGTTCTGGCTTACCACGCTCTGGAAGCCGGATTTTGTAGAACTTCTGCAAGAACTGAGGCTTATTGTCATTCTCATCTAAAACCTTCACAATCACCCGTGCAATTGTTGATTTTGCAGGAATACCATTGTCTGTTACCGTTACCTGTTTTTGTTAAAAGGGATATGGTTAGTTCTGAATTCATATACTGTCTTTCCAGCAATGCTCTTTTAAAACTGCTTTTTCCTACAACAGCCTACTACAACTGCAAAGTAATTCCCTAACTTCGGTTACTTAAAGATCATTAGGTAAAGCTATTTGGTGAATATTTAGAAAAGGCACTACAAAGGTTTATTCAGCTACTATCTTAACATTTTGACACTTGATGCATGGCATGTAGGAGTAGACAGATATATATTAAATCTATTCCACTTTTTTGCAGCACTGTAACCGAAATGTTAACTTGAATACTGGAACAGCACACAAGTATATTATTACAGTAAGCTATTATCAGAAATACTATCTTAATATACTTCCAGCCTAGTGTTTCCTTGCAACTTTTCAATTTAATAATTTGATCTTACCCCTCAAAAGATGCAATTTGGAAGAATTTAATTTTCAGATTTTGACAGATCTATGCACTAAAAATTCCCTATATGTTAAGACATAAAATCACTATCTTGTTTGAAAGAAGCTGTAAAAATTGCCTTTTGAGGAAGACACACAACAACCTCTTTCCATGGACTAAATGAAATGGGAAATTAAACAAAGTCTGCTCTTCCAGCAACAGTCAAAATTTCTACTAAAAATCCAGGAAATGAGTATGAAATCTTATACGACACTAATGCTAGGACTGATCTGATGCTATTGGCACAGGTAGTGAACAAAAATATAATAAAACTAAGAGCTGTGTTAATTTGAAATCAGAAAATAGAAAAAAATCCTAACCTATTGGAAAAGGATCAAAGTGATGGAAAAACCTAGTTAATTCATAGGAATCTTACCTTATTACATTAACTCTTACCTATTTATTCTCATTGGTTAATAAAGGGTTAAATACAGGCACAAAGAAGAAAAAGACTGGGGGTTTATGTTGCTGCTTCCTCCAAGACCTTAGTAGAAGAGTTACAGAATCAGGCTCATAATTTTCTGCCTGCACTCTGCTATACACATAAAAGCTAATGGGCTCAGGCAGGTACCACACACTTTCAAGGGAGAGTTTAGTTGCTATCACATAAAGCATTTAAAACAAATTTTTCACTGGTAACAGTTATTACCTGGCCTCCATCAGTTTGGCTAAATCTCAGTTTCTGAGGGGGCTATTTTCCAAAAAATTAGCATTAAAGACCAAAGTAATAATGACAGGTAAACACATTTTTCTTTCTTTGTCAATCTTTCATGTTCTTTTCCAAATCAACCACCTGAAGTTTCTAACAATAAATTCTATGGGAAATGTGTTATACACTGCAGTTTTCTTTTGGTTTTGAGTTTGCAAGGAAGACATAAGTCTTTGCTGGGATGAAGCTCTGTATAGAACTCAGTCACTACAGTAACACTGGGAAACATTGCAGGGAAGATTGGTGCTGCAGAGGGTGTTAAGTAAAAACAATCCCCTGTTAACTCAAGTGAAAAACCCACTGGTATAGGATATTCCCTCTCCAACAACTCCACCCTAATTTGAGGAGAACAAGTGTTTTTCTTCAGGAATGTGGGTGATTAATTCCTGCACTGGTTCTTAGTATGCCTTGGGAAATCTGACTTTGGAAAAAAAAAACAAAAATACAAGGATAACATGGATACAAAATAATGGAAAGACTATTAATGGAAGACTAGAATTGAGTCCCTGATGAAAAAAATAAATTTATGTTGATGTGAATGAGGACAAGACTCTCACCTACACATGATCAGACATTCTTTTTTTTTTTGCCTTTTCTCATGTATTTTAGGAAAAAAATTTCAGAAATACAAATGAAACATGGTATAACTTGCAAGCATGAAGGAAATTAAAAAGTGTGAGTAATGTGTTTAACCACGATAAAACACATGAAATGCAACATGAAATGCAAATATTCATGCTCATCTCTAACAGATGGTAGAATTTCCACATATATGAACATTTGTTCCATTTAGTACTCATAATAGAACACAACCATATCATCTTTCAGTTTGCAAAAAAACCCCAAAAAACCCACCAAAAACCCAAACCACATCCCAAGAAAGGAAATTCCAGGGGTATGAAATAACTTGTGTGTTAAAATAAAATTATCATTGTCTTGAGCCAAGCAGATGAAATGGCAAATTTGAGGAAAATCTCGTTTTATTTGAATGCAACATCAGTTTTGAAGGCATTAGTGACATAATAGAATATTAGGATATGAGAGAATAACACAAAGCTAACCTAAAATAATTGCATTTAAAAAGTGCCAATTTGCACTGAGAAAATAGTTCCAAGTTGGGAATAAAAGAACGGGGCATATTAATTACCATTATGTAAGCAGGAGTGCAATCGAGAATCAAATTTAATAGCAAACAAGGAATAAACTCACCAACCCATCTGGTCAACATTTCAATGCCCAATTAATTAGCCAGATGCTCAGCACTTGGCTCATAATATTGCCCACCATTCTGTGCATTTCTGTGTTACCTTCCAACCTATTTTCAAAGGTGTCAACACAAAACTAACAAATGGGAAAACTGCTACTTTGGGCCATGCTGTCTGCCATTATTGCTCTGTAGTTAAGAGTTCTTCCGTTAGATACTTTGCAGACTTTTATTTAAAACTTTAACAACCAGTTGGGATTCAAAATGGAAGAAGAATGAAGAATTATAAACAATACCAGCAGGACATAACCAATATTCCAACCTAAGGAGTAATCAGCTTAATCTACTATCTTTTTAGAGAATACTGAAACCAGGAGGATTTATCACAGAATCACAGAATGGTTTGGGTTGGAAGGGACCTTAAAGATCATCCAGTTCCAACCCCCCTGCCATGGGCATGGACACCTCCCACCAGACCAGGTTGCTCCAAGCCCCATCCAACCTGGCCTGGAACACTGCCAGGAAGGGGGCAGCCACAACCTCTCTGGGCAACCTGTGTCAGTGTCTCACCACTCCTACAATAAAGCATTTCTTCCCAATATCTAATCTAAATCTCCCCTCTTTCAGTTTGAAACTGTTCCCCCCTGTTCTATCACTGCATGGCCTTGTAAAAAGTCCCTCTTCAGCTCTCCTGTATGCCCCTTCAGGTATTGGAAGGCTGCTCTAAGGTCTCCCCAGAGCCTTCTCTTCTGAACAACTGTACCATTGTGTGATACTGTGACCTTAAAAAAACCCCACATATTTCAGTGTTCTGCCCATGTTATTTTGTAATAACTTAGGTTAAATTAGCAGGTATGACTGCTTGCAGACTAATGTCCAAAACATTACACTTTTAGTGTGATCTGTGGCATAGGTTATGGCCCAGAGCAAGTAGCACACTCCCACACATTGCTTAGCTGCAGCCTGAGAAATCACACAATTCAAGCATCATTTGCGACAGGCAACTTGGACATGCCACCCTCTCCTAGGGATAAGGTCTAAGCCATCAAAGCCCTACTGTGCCAGGTGGCTTCAGGATCAGAGAACGATCCACAGCTCATTTTATTTACTGTACTTACCCAACACAAAAGCCAGCACAATATGCATAGAAGCAATGAGATAGCAATTTTACAGCAAATATACATAGCAGTGGTCAAGAAATAAGATACAAGTGACATGAAGGGCTTTGGGAAACTGGCACAAGAAGATTTAAGGATAAGGATATTCCTGTACAGGAGTAACATATCTAGTACCAAACCAGATTTGCCAATCAATTACCTTTGCTATTACTACTACTATAAACACTCCACAAAGGAAATTCTACCCTATTACTACTTCTGTGCAAAGAGTTCTTTCCAAAAAATGATACAAAAAATAAAATAGTTATAAAAATTTGGTCCAGCAGCTGCATTAATCCAGCTTGCAATGCACCAAAGGGATAGAAAGGGGCCAGTATGTACAGTGGAGTTCTGCAAAAGGATAGTTTGTGCTATGAAGAAATACATTTACCTCCAAGTCTATGCAGTCCTTGTGTTCCTACTAGTGAACCTTTTTAGAAATCTCAAGTTTTAAGCAGTCCAGACTTGCTTCTCTACCTTTAATGCTAGTTTTGCTGACTCACATTGAAGTCTTTTATCTAACATCCAGCAGCAAAGGCACAATAAAGGTTCAAGATAAATCTTAGCATGTAAGCATCATTGTGAATATTAAGTCTTCATTACAGGTGAAGTACAGTGCCCATACTGCATGGAAACATTGTGAAGCAGGAAGACTCAACATTTGCCTCTGTGTTTTTCTTTCATGTTGTTTGACAGAGAATGAGAATAGGTATTACATAAATTTCTGGCAATCAATTAAATGCAGCTAAATAAAAGAATTATGTTACAAATTTCATGCTCTTGGACTCCGAATCTATAATGCATATTTTTCAGCTTATCTACTCATCTACTTATGTGATCGATAAATATGCTATGCAGAAAAAAGGTCTACTCACAACCTGTTTGTATTCTCCATGTTAAAAAAAATATTCTGTACTTCTTTTTCAGATGTCTGTATTCAGCAAAAGGCAGGCTGAAACAGCTATGCCAATAATTATACAGGAAGAAAAAAAAAGGAATCACACTCCTTTTAACAATCATGTCTTTGTACCATTTGAAAGAAAAACTTGGTTTACAGATATAGAAAGAAAAACTTGCATTCTACCTTTACCTTAACTCTTTTCTTAAGAAAAAGTCCTAACATACTGTTTTTATAAGATAGGTAGTTTTGTCCATTGCAGTATAATGAACACAGAAGCAAATTATTTCTGAAATCCAGTTCTCTAAATTCTTCATATAATAATCAAGTATGGTAAACTTAAATCTCTGTAAAAAAGCAATGAACTTACAGTCACTGATTTTCAGAGGACTAAAGAAATTATTTACCTCCAGTATATGCTCTCCCTGCTGCTCCCGATCTAATTTTCTAGATGTGGTTGTAATTAGACCTGTAAACATAAAAGAATAATTAATCAGATCCTTCAAGAAAATATTCTAAATGAAAGTTAGGTCAAACCAGTGGCTACTGATATGCCCAATTTCAATTTCTTCTCAGATGGTCTCCTCTATTTTTGAAGAACTTACAATTTCTTTAAGGGAAGGGGTGAGGGGTTTCCAATCCTTAAGGGCCTTGAAAATATTCTTTGCAATCTGAAAGCAAAACTGTTGTAGCCCTTAAGACAGACACAGTTCAATTTTTCAATACATCTGTGCGTGTCATGCTTCTGACAGCAGTAGTGTAAGTAATTCTCTCATATAAAGTCTTGTTTTCAGAGGGTGTTCATATGCTTTATTCAAAGGGTGCCTACACACATTATTTGAATAATTACCAATCTCTTTAGGAGAAACATCTGTTTGCATTTTTAGTGGTATCAACAGAAAAAGAATGACCTGAAGAGATGCATTATGATGGTTTTTGGCTGGGATAGAGTTAAATTTCTTCATACCGTCCAGTATGGGGCTTTTCACACCACACCACCAGCGAGTAAGCTAGAGGTGCACAAGAAGCTGGGAGGAGACACAGTTGGGACAGCTGACCCCAACTGACCAAAGGGATATCCCACACCATATGACATCATGCTCAGCAATAAAAGCTGGGGAAAGGAGGAGGATGGGGTGGACATGCAGAGTGATGGCATTTGTCTTCCCAAGTAATCAGTATGTGTGATGGAACCCTGCTTTCCTGGAGATGGCTGAACACCTGCCTGCCAACGAGAAGTAGTGAATGAATTCCTTGTTTTGCTCTGCTTGTGTATGAGGCTTTTGCTTTACTTATTAAACTGTCTTGATCTCAACCCATGAGTTTTCTCACTTTTACTCTTCTGATTCTCTCCCCATTCCAGCAGAGTGAGTGAGCAAGCTGCTGCATGGTGCTTAGTTGCCAGCTGGGGTTAAACCACAACACACATTAATGGTGGAAATGAGAGCAATTTGTGTGCGTTGGCCTGATTTGGCAATGACAAGGAGTCAAACAGTTGCTGTTGGCAATAGCAGAGAATGAGGACAAGTTTTTGATGCATGACGTTAAATTTTGTTGCAAGAGTTTGATACATCTTGAATGCAAGATTAGGGAGGCAGGATGAGTTTTGCTTTAAATGAAGAATGTCAAAGAGTAAGAGGTAACAAAAAGACAGTCAAATCTAAATACAAAAGGATCTTACTTGAATTAATTCTCCCTAACAAAATTTTCAAAATTTTAACTACTGAGTTTCATGAACTTAGTCAACTCTCAATTACAGTTGAATGGCTTGCTATGCTGTCGGTTAACTGTGCCATGGATGCAGACACAAGAGATAACTCAGTTTCTTTACTGGACAAAAGCCATTAACGTGCTTGCAGGTATAAGTTGGCCCCACAACCACCATTGCTGTGTTCACACGGCACTGAACTTGTGCTAGTAAATCCTGCTAAACCCAACTTGGCTTTCCACAGAGCAAAGACCAAGACTTGGATTCAGTCAACTTAAGCCACTACTGGCCAAAGCATCCCATATGCTCTGTAGCAGGAATCTAGCATATGCTAGATACATAAAACACTGCGATGTCATGAGACCTTTTACCCAACTATCCTAGCTTTTTACTGTGACAGGAAAACACTGCATCTTTATCCTTAACTGTTAAACTGAGAAACAAGGAAGCAATTACCCAATTAAGGACCAAAAGACAGGCCACATGCTCCATGTTCTTTTTTCTAACTATAGTGTAAGCTTTTTTTAATCAATAAAACCTCTGATAAGCAAAATTAAAATCCATTCATAAAGCTTTCAAGGTTGATCTACTACATCTAAAAAAGTCTTCAACTTCATAGCATGGCTGACAAAAAAGCGTTTAAGTAAGAAGAGCCATAAAGATTTCCATTTCACTTAAAAGAGAAAGGCCAGTAGAAACAGAATTGTATATCACCAGTGCATAGCTACTCAATCTTCTCATCAAAATAGAGTTGTACTCTACATATACCAACAAAATAGCTAGCCTGTACTAAATTAATATGAAGAAAACCTGTAACAGGCAATATTACAGCTGTCAAATGTTGAAACAACTAGTCTTCAAAAAACAGACAGTGTAAATAATGGCTGTTTTAATTATGGCCAAATCTGCCATTGTTTTTCCAACAATTTGGCTTGCCATTGTATCAAATCCATTATATACCTAGCATTCTAGACATAAAGATCCATCATCTTCTCCTACTTTATCTTTTTATGCTTTTACAACACATAGGAGATACGCATGTTATTGTTAGGATACATCGTTTTCGTATCATGAAGTAATTGCCCTTAATTACAAAGAAAGTGGGAATGAAAATGAAAAATAAACCAAAACAAAACCAAAAACAAACAAAAAACCCAAACAAAAAGCCAGGAAAAAATGTTGCATTAGTACTGTGAATTTAAGAAGGGGGCTGGAGAGGGACAGAGAAAAAAAATAAAAGAATGACAACTCTATTAAACTCTTTGAGGGAATATCTTTGCATAGAGATTACAGAGCTGTGAATGATGAGAACTGAAAATATTTACTGTCACCTATTCTAAACAAAGCTTTCTCCCAATTTTCTAGCTGGAGCTGGTCTAGCCACACCTTTTCTTTTCACAGGCTCTATGAGGAACTGCACAGAACTGTTACTTAGAAATGAACAAATGGCAGAGCAGCTGCCTCACCTGCTTCCCTTGAGCAAAAGGACTTGTAAGGTGACTTCAAGAAACACAAGCTCTGCTATATCAAGTCCCTCTGGAGAAAGTCAGCACAAGCCCCTCCCATGAAGTACTAATTGCCTGAGACTCACCACAGTTGCAAGGGAAAAGGGTAAATTTCAGTATAGCCACCAAACGAGTTGCCTGTTGAATAGCTGGGTTGAGGATAGGGAGGATTTCAAAAAACACAGGAAGAATAAAGTAATTCCAGCAGAAATATCTCATTATGCTTGCATTTCTCTGAATATTCAATATTCAGTCCACACCCTCTGACAATATCAGATTCCATCTCTCACAGCAGCAGCAAGTAGACAATTGCTAACACATAAGAGCAGAAAGATGGCACCTTTCAGCAGTTTCCTGTCCACTTTTTCCCCATCAACAGCCATTAAGACTGAAGTCACCACTAATAAATGCTAACTAACACTTTGGAGGAAAAAACCCAACCAACAAAACAAATGCTTTTGCTGCAAGCACTCCAGACAGAATTTTACCATGTACCACTACTCTACGTGGTACAGTTTGTTAAAGAAAGTCTAATTCCAGGTATAATTTCTGTTAATGAAGCTGGTCAATACAATTTAAATGGGTAAGCAGGAAAACATCCAATAAGAACAAAATACATATGCTTTGATCTGTTAAAACTTTCAGCCTTTTCAACCAAGCATGCCACACTTCTGTTAAAACACTTCAGACCAATAACAGAAGGATTTAGTCTTCACCATATACATCCTGTATATTCAGCAGAAACTAATGCCAACAAAGGAAATGTAACACTTCTGGATTTAGAATCACATACACATGCATGACATTCTTTTTATTTAACTCTTTACTGCTAGCCACTTTCCTAAATGAAAATTTAGCTTCAGTGAAGCACTTCATTACAGCTTAAGACACAAAAGGTTCAAAATGGCAATTACTACATTTTTCCATTTTTTCAAGTTTTGTATATTATAAAATGCTTAATGCTGCACTGACAGATTTCATCAGTTGTTGAAGAACTTTTCTGAATTAAGGCCATGTTTATAAGGTTGAGCATTCCCATGCAGTGTAGCTTTTGTGACTGCCCATTAAGATGATTGGGGAGAATCTTTGGACCTAATGTAAGTCAGCTCCCTGAAACAGGAGCCACCACTCTGCTCTTTCTACTGAAAGCAGAAGTTCTCAAACTTTTTAGACTGAGCTCCCTCCCTTCTCCGTAACAATTTGGAGATCTACTTGCCACGCCCCTCCCTCTACACAAATAAACGAGTAAGACCTTTGCATACACCACATCCCCACACGTAAAGGATGATTTCAATTAATCTCTAAAGAAGTCTGTAACATAATCAGTTTAGAAATCCTTATTATGAGGTGGGGAGAATCTGTTCACTCCTGAATGAGAGAAATGAAAGCATGCATGAGAAACAGATCACTCTCACAAAGCATTCATTTTCGAAGCAAAACTGACTCAGAGCAACACTTTGCAGTCATATTTTTCTGTTTTCCTTCTGCCTCCTCTTATCACTTGCACTCCCTCAAAACACAACTCCAGTAATTCACATCACTGGCTATTATTCCACCTGAGAGTCAATGCACACTATGCAAGTCAGGTCACAGCACCCTTGGCAAAACACAAATTTATAACAAACATACCTAAGCTAATGATGAGCAAATGGTATTTCTAGAAAATTGGTGCAATTTTTCTACTCAATAATGTTTCAAAACTCACCTCACCAGAAACATTTGCATAATAGCTTAATAATTTAAAGAATCTTTGGATAAACCACAGCTGCTCTGTCTCACTAGCTGGAGAGGTACTATAATGAACTGAATCTAACTAAACATCCACAACAAAAACCCCACATCAGGTAACAAATACAATTCTATTCTCCCTTCATTCCTCCTTTGAGCTTACATTCTGGGATATCTGCTGCCTATTTGAGGTCTACTGAAAAATCAAAATAGTTATAACTGTATTCAAATGAAATCTACTTCAGATTGCTATTTTACATAGTATCAAATAAACAGACAACAGTGCAACTACAGCATTCAATTACATAAACTGACATAAAACTACAGCATTCCATTACATAAACAGACATAAAACTACTAGATTTGGAACAAAAAATAGCACAAGAGAGCTGACATTTGCAGGGATTTATTTTATCCCATAGAAACTTTCATCCCAGTGCCCAGTTACATTATGTTACTTCTGTATCTGAAAAATAGCACATCAACAACAACTTACATTCAATGCTGAAATGGCAATCTCTTTAAAAAAAATGCAGAGCATTAGGTGGACACCATGTTAAGAATGTTAATATTCAGATGCCTCAAGCCTGTCAGTGTTTAAGAGGCATTTGGACAATGCCCTTAATGACAAGCTGTAACTTTTGGCCAGCCCTGAAGTGATAAGGCAGTTGGACCAGATGATCGTAATAGGTCTTTTCCAACTGAAATATTCTATTCTTCTGTCATGCTATTAGCTATCTTCATAGCATGGATGATCTCAGTGATGAAAGAAGTAGCATCACAAAAAGCAGTCTGCAAGGGAAGGATGCTCTAAGTATAGAGGGTATATTGAACAGTTCAGTCCATGTCCAGGGACTAGTGTACAAGGTTGAAAATAACACATTTCTATACCGTGCTCAAGTAGGAAGAAGGCTAAGGACTAACTACTGCGTTACACAACCCTAAAGCAAGATTTCCTACTAATCATCCTCATTTAAAAAATAGTATATTATATCCAATCCAAGACTGCTTTCCCTTCTAGACAGAGGAACATATCTTTCTTTTTTTCTGATACACTAAGAAGTCCACTGGAATCAGCAGTTTTCTCCTCATGAAAGTACTTAGTGTGATCAAGTCACGTCTTAGCCTCTGATAATACAGAGACCATCAAGTCTCACTGTCAGGAAGACATTGTTTTAAACTGCTTTCAGTCTCTCAACACTTTCTGAAAGAATGGACAAAACGACTAATGAACTCAATAATACATGATTGTTTCATCACTGTCACAGAAAGACAACTATTTTTTTTTCAGTTTTCTTTCTTTCAACTGATTTCAAGTTAGCTATAATTTATAACTAACTAACTTTACAATCAGTGACCATCAGAAAAGGTCCACATTGCCTTTCCAAATATGTTCAGATACACTTTTGCCAAGGCTGCAGAAGACCCTGTCTCTGATGTAAGCCAATGCAAGACTTCACAACGAACATAAATAAACAGGTTAATAAAAATAGGTCAAGGAAAGTAATAGCAGAGGGATTTAAGATCAGATTTCAGCTTTGCAGCTGACAAAATATAAACTGCATGTCTTACCAGTCATGTATAGATCATAATTATAAACAAGATAGTGTGCCATTGTAATGTATCACCATGAAGACAGACTGCCAAATTAAAAAACAAACAAACAAACAAACCCAAAATCCTTACTAACTATCATACCGGAGAAAGCATACCATAAAGAAACAGAAAAGCTTTGGGTTACACAGATCTAAAGACACTTCCTTAGCAGTTTTTGATTTGCTTTTCATTCTTAAATTCTTCCTTGTCCTAAGCACCTTAATAGCCCTCAGTAAAACCAGCAACAGAATTCTCACCAGTAATTTTCAAGTGGTGAAAATATGACTTGAAACATACAGTCCCAAAAGAAACTAGCAATACCAATTACAAGTGCATCAAATGGTTGCAAATGCTTCTTCTGCTCAAGTAAAGCATCTAAAGCAGTAATTTCTATTCTTTTAATAAAGACTCTAAAAATAATACTACTTTTCAAGAGAAATTGAAAGACCAGGTTTCCCTTTTTCCATTCTCTTAAGTCCATTAGCCACAGTCATTTTGTGGCTTGCTTGTTCTCTCTGGCCTCTCGAATCTTACCCTTTTCTGCTTTACAGTTGTTCAGGTACGACAAAATCTTACAGTCTGGTGGCTTAGCAGATTTTTTCAGAGAGCTTAAATCCACTTTTGTGGCCGAAAGAGTAGTTTCTTTCTCCACATATGAACATTCTGACAGGGTATTTTACAAAAATTAGTTACATTACCCTATAAATAGATAGTTTAAGAAAAATTAAGAGAGAGACCTACTGCAGTACACTGTGCTGAAACCAGTGATCCTTATCTGTTAAGTATAGCATGATTGCACTCAGCTAGTGCAGGCTTTCACAGATTCGATGCCTTTGCCCCTTTGATTCCCATCTGCAGCAATTCAGGCAAAAGCCAGCAGGACATTCCCACAATGTATGGGCACCTAGGTAAACTCCAGAATGTGAGGTCTAAAATGCTTTGTAGAACTATACACTTCATTTGCTCTTCAGATCACTTTTTCTTTTTATTTAGGCACTTCCTTATTCCTGTTTCAGATGCTGATGCATATGCTCTGGATTTCATCCACAAAAACATTTTTCTGGCACATTTATCCCAGCTGAATAAATGTCTTGCCCTCTAAATGGTACTCCATGAAAAGCAAAGTAATAATTGAGAACTCAGTCCTACCCAAGTGAGGACTGCATCAAATAAGAGATAACTAGCCTAGTCCATACAGGTGTGCTTGTGTCAGCACATTAGACATTTATTGAAGTATAACAATATCAGTGTTTATGAGTTTGTTACTTGTTGCCAAGACAGACTGTAAGCTTTGTATGTAGGGTCGCAAAGTAAGTTACTTAATCCTATGGCTGGTATTTCGTATCACCAGTCACTACGTTAATGAGTAACCAGGAAATTTAACTACTCAATCCTATTACTACAAAGTGTAAGTGCAAGGTGCACATCTGAAGTTAAGAGTCAATTCCCTGAAATATTTTAACAGCATTAAGATACTAAGACTTGGAATTTGCTGATAAGAGTATTCATTAATCATTTTAGTGATTGCAAATAGGGAGCAAAGACAAGCCAATCCACCAAAGATTATTAGTGTACAGTATAAGCAGGAAAAAAACACTTTACATAAACAACTAAGTCATCCAATCCAGTTAACATTGCAGAGCTTCAACTTCCACTAGATTTCAAGTGAAGTATAAAAATCTGTGTTTAGTGATCATATAATTACAAGAAAACTGCTCAAATGTATCCTGCAAAGTAAAACATATAGTTCTGTATATTCTAATTAGTCACAAAGTATACTATTTTCAGTCTGGATTTAAAAGACAGTGGTGTAACTGCTTCTGCAGTGATTCTTTTACTAGTAAAACTATTCAGAAAATAATGACAAGAAATACATAAATAATCACTCTCCCAAATAGCTATAGTAGAAAAATAAACCTAGGTCTAAGATCCTGCATTATGAGTACTTGGAAGCATTCACGTGTCCAGTCTCACTGTCAGTCTTACTCTTTCCATAGTTTCTCTCATACACAAGACAATAAAAAAACAGAACTGTAAGTCATAAGCAGCATAAGATGAAATAACAACAACAAAAAAGGTACTCAATAAACAATAATAGCTAAAATAATTTTGAAAACAGAACAACAAAACCCAATATGATTACTGAACAGAAACTATTAAGGGATGATAAATTTCCTGTAGAATGAACTTTGATCTTACTATCAACAGAACACTATAAATTTTTGTTACCTCTTTGCTTACCTTGCAAAAATACTTTTGCCTTCAACACCATCTGGTATAGTAAAGCCACACCAATTCAAAGTTCAAATGCCTTCAGTAATTAAACGCTTAAGTAACCTGATCTTCATCATTCACCTTTATGAAACTCCTTTTGAAACATACCATCTTCAGTAATTAAGTACAGAATCATTGCCATAAAATCTCACATCAACTTGAAAGATCTTTTCAAACCTGACAATAGCCTTACTGCATTTATAGTGCTTGAACAAAGAAAGAAACCCCACACTCCGTTCCAGAGGGTTTTTTCCCCCTAAACAAAGAAAAAGCATTTTTCAGATTACTGTAGCCAGCACTGAGTTGTTCATATGTTTTTAAAAAAATCACGATCAGTTGAGAGAAGTATTTAAGACCAGTTATTGAAGGACTGAGGTTAGTTTTGAGGTCACTTTCTCTGCCACGGAAGTTTTATAATTTCATGATTGCTCTCCCATAAAACTGTCGCAACACATATGCGGATTAAGAAAGATTGACAAATTCACAAAGAAAGAACATACAGTCTTTGAAAATTACTCTACTGGTAAAGCTATTTACAGCTGGCAAATATTGTCTGTGAAATACAAGGCAGCTAAACAAAATTTAATTCTGAACTTCTTGCATTGAGCTAACAGAGAGTTAGCTCAAATCAACAAGCAGATTTGAAGTTACAGTTCTATAGCAACAACCACAAAGTGAGGGTCTGCATGCATGGCAATGACACCTCATTACACAAATTTTAAAAAAGAGATTTTAAAAGCTATTACAGTGAATTATGAATGCATAATTTCAAAGAGAATAATCAGAGCAGGTTATCATGTTGGCTATTGCCTTGATGTCAAAACTGCTCTTATTCAATTCAACTAGTTTTACTAAGACTGTTTTTTGTCACAAAACAGAGTTTTGGTTGCAATTACAGCATACAACTAATGGCAGAGACAGATAGGAGAAGGGAAGGACTGCTGTGCTTCCCATTTCTTTTCCCAGTTCCTATAATTACTCTTTTTCTAAAGAGATTTAGGAGAATAAATAATGCTTAAAAAAAAGCCACCCCACCACCAAAAAATTAAAAGAAATGATCTCTACATAAGTGCTTGCAAATAATTTTTAAAATAGGTGTCTGTAGTATAGCAGATTTTCTCTTTTCAAGTGTTAAATTCCTAAATGCTGTTGAGTGGATGGGAAGATATTAGAAATTGCACAGATATAAGCTTGTTTTCTCAGTTCCAAAAAAGACTAGGTTGATAACCAGTAGTCTAATAGCACTTCAAGTGCTTTACAAAACAAAAGTAGCTTTTTGCAGAATTAAACTCTCTTTCAAATGCATGTCTATACTAACTTTTGCCTACTCACATAACTCTCTGGTTGCAGGAGATCAACAAACATTTGGGTTAATTCTGGTCACATTTTCAGTGAAGACAAAAAAATAAATAAATCTGTTCTAGAGGCAGTGCAATCAAATACTTTATTTTCTCTGCATCTGACAGGTAAACAGTTGGACACATGGAGGCTGCTACATATACTTGAGCTGTGTGACATGAATGAACAATGGAGTCTGGCATTGTTTGCCAGCTGCAGAAGTAACAAGAACAATTTCAGTGTCTGAATCTTTATTTAACTTTAAATCACATTAGTATGCAATGTAGTAATACTGGTTTTATTCAAGTTCTAAGATATTAGGTCAATTGGGATTAAAACCCACAAGTAGTTAAACAACAAAGATTTCCTTTGTTAAAATGAAGCCAATACTACTGTGCAGTCACCGGCCCTTCATTTCCTCACTAAGTAATTCTCCAGTGCTATCGGAAATCCATGGAAGTTGTTTGCAGCTGTACACATTTCCTATTTCACTTCACTCAGTCTCCAAATCAGACACGCACGCACACACACACAGATACTGCTTTAAAGGGTACAGTGTAAAATGATAAAATCATGCAAGGTAGATGATTTGCCCATGAGCTGCTAGCATTTTATAACTTCACAAAGCTCTAATGATTACTAGAGACTAACAAACAGACAGTGAGAGCCACAGACTCAGTTACAAAAATTTAAATCCCATGTTTGATAGAACAAACTTTTAATATTAAAATAGCATTCTATTTCGAGATTTCATATATAATAATGTCTTTTAAATCAGCACTTAATTTGGAAGTTGATGTTAACTTTGTAATGTATGTTTTGAGGTGTGATATAATTTATGAAACAAAAACTGTCATAGTCTTAAATTGCCACAGGAACAATTTAGTGTAAGTACTTTCAAAAACTTCAGATAGTAAAAGAAGACATAGAACAAAAAGGAAAATATGAGCAAAAGTTACGTCAAATAATATTATATCCTAGACAAACACTTTCTCTTCAGATTTAGTCACTCAAATGAGGAAATTCCAGCGTCAAGACTGTCTTATCATCTTAACTTGACACTCTTGCATGTGTGCATTAAGATGCACAGACTCGGGCCTCAGTGGGAGCACAGGATACAGTATGTTCTGAAATGGGTAATTACTCAATTCCAGATTCTGCTGAAATGCCCTACGTAAGAAAGGCCTTATCTAAATGACCTAACTCCTACACCACAAAATTTCTAATTTCCTCAAAGGAATGTCTGTGGCATTCGCATGGTAATAGCCAAGCACTTCATAAATATGAATGAATATATTTTCACAACACTCCCAAGCAATTAGGTCATGTAATTATTCCTATTTTATACCTTCAAAATTGAAGTATGGGGAAATTAACACTAAAAATTAATTTTATCATTCTCCTGTCCAGCTTACGAACCCAAGTTTAGTTTTTGGAGGTATGCACCACTTTCATGTCAAGTTGCATTAAAGGCATACAAAGCTATACTTTTGCACTCAGCATTTCTGCAAATCTGACTCAAATATGCTCCATCTGATAGATGGAATGTCAAGTAATTCCCTGCCTCCCTGCTATTATTGCATTAAATTTGTGAAGTACTGCATAGCTTCTGGAGAGAATGCTATTTGCTACCCAACCCCGATTCTTTCCCTCAAGCCCAATCTTGTCCGTACAACAAATGTAACAGAAGTCTTGGTGAAGTGAAAACAAGTACAGTAATTTCGCTAAATAAATAAATAAATCAGAAATTATTTGAAGCCCGAATACGTGGGCAAAGTAATAAAAAAAAAAAGGTACAAGGGTCTTCCCTCACCCTATATGGATACCTGGTTAGGATTCCAGTCTCTTGCTCAGTAATACTAAGGAGAACTGAACTTTCAGTATGCAAATACAGTTTTTGCCATTCTAATGAGTATACTGTCACTTATAAGGAAGTAGTACAAGCTTCTTTTAGGCACCTTAACTCATCAATCTTTGAGATATTAATTAGACAAAGCCTGTATCATTGAGCAGCAGCCATCTTTTAAAATCATGGCATGGCAAAAATATGCCATCCATATGAAAACAGAAATAGCTCTTAAATTTCCATGTTTTACATGACTTGTTGAGCCATTACTGTTGCTCAGTTAAAGCTGAATACCTTTCTTCCAATTTCATGTGAAGTTTGCAATCCCACAATTTAAAGAATAAAAATAGAAGAAAACTGCAAAACACAGGAAGCAATGGTAGAAAAAGAATTTTGTTCCAGCCCACTACAATGTCACTCTGGGGAACTGTAAGTATATATTTTAAACTGGGGAGCTAGTCTGCATGCTACCCTTACAATTCTTACTGGGTGCAAGAAAAAGTTTGTATTTAAAGCATGTCCCACTCTCCTGTCTCAGACAGAAAGAAATTATAAATTTGATTGAAAGCTCTTCATAAAATGAATACAGTAACTCTTTTTTTAATTGGCACTAACAGATCCATTTCTAAATGGTTAATCCAATACAGATTAGAAATTACAGAATCATCATTCATAAAGAGCTCATAAACATACACTTGTATACAATGGTATTACCAGCTATTACTAGAAGATGCCATACAAAGTATCTGTTATATTTTCTCCAAGAATTGCTGCATCCTGCTACCAACTGCCATGCTTTCAACATTTCTCCTCAAAAGAAATTAAGATCTTCTAATATGAAAGAATCCAAGATGAAAAAAATATAAATTTTCCTACTCAATAGGATTATGTAAAAATCAATATATGCAGTAATTTAATTCAAACAATACAATATTCAATTGTATTTTGTAAATACAACCATAGTGTTTACATGATTAAAATGTAAAGCTTTTCAGTCCTGCAACTAGATTGGAATTGAATCACTGACTTTTAAGTGAAACAGCTCATGACTCGTTCCCAGAAGCTTCATTTCTGGCCACCTCCTTGTCTTCTCAAACAAAGAGTATCCAAATGCATCCAATGAAACATGAAAACTATCAACTAAGAATATTTTGATAATTAAGTTTCAGATTCTTTGACCTTGTTACAAGGTAATTACAAAATGTAAAAAGAGAAAAAAAACCGAACCCACAAGCAAATAAACTGCATCCACAATAACCGTGAAAAGTTACTAAACTACTTTCTTTTATATATATCAGAAAAAAACAAACACGTTGCACATTCTGAGTTCAAAAGCACAAAACCCAGAATTTGTTCACTCATATAATTCTTTGCTTTACATGAGTGTTGCTAAAAGTGCAAATCTTTTCTGATCCCCAGTGCAATAGCTCTAGGGTTAAGTGGTGAGATTAACCATAGTCTCAGAATGTGTGTTCTGAACAGCTATCAAATCCTGCTAACTCCAACTCCTTCCATCTAAACATAGTAAAATGTCTTGGAACTCTACTGTTTTTGTCAATTACTTCTGCATTTAATTACAAGTTATTTTGCAAGAAGTTAAGCAGATATAAAGTAGTTACTATAACATATGTATTTGTCCACAGTTGTGTTCAGGTTGAGCACGAAAACTGTGAAATTAGTATTTGCTCTACTTTGTTCCTGCAAATAATATTATGGCAACTATTTTTATTCCACCTGACCAGCTCACATGAATAGCACTTGGGGTTTTTTTTCAAAACACGGAAACTTCAAAACTAAAGAAAATTATAGTTCATTTGCTTTAATGGAAGGCCAGGAATATCTGAAAAGATTACAAAATATACTGTGTTATATATCCTGCTCCAAAAAGTGAAACAGCTTTTCTGCATGCAAAGAAAAACTTAACAATGTTTCCTTAACTAAGTTATTTTATAATTACTTAAAATAATAAAGATATTTTTAAGCGCCAATGAAGAGTTACTGTAGGGGATACTCAGAAACCAATCACTGTAAGAAGCACACAGATACTACTTCAGCTAGTAGCATTTCTGAGAAACATCTGTCAATCAATAGTTCTTTTGATGAAAAGAAGTATCTTCTTTCTGTGAAAGATGAACTATATCCTACATAGGTCCATGTCAGTAAGCTCCACCATCTAAAAATTCAGGATTATTGCACAAAGACACAGAAATCTTAGTGTGGAGCCTATAAAATTCTAGAAATTAATTTGTTACGTACAGAGAACAGAAAACAGTGTTTTACTTGACACAGACTACATATAGGTTATTGCTCTTTATAACCTGTATTACTATTATGTGTGGGAGTTCCAGCCATGAACCACAATATCATAGCGTTAAATTATACAGAGAGACAGAAAAAGATGGATCCTTGACCCGGAGAGGAGACAATAACATAGCATCAGCTGAAACATATTTTTAGCACTCACCACGTATTTTAAGAATCTCAACACTAGCCTTTCCTTGACTTGGACTGAATGCCTTTACAGTCCTCAATTTGCCTTTGGGGCTGTACAGTGTCCCAAAGTAACAATGTCACACATGCTTAACTCTCTTACTCTGTCACTTTCAATGTTATAATGGAATACAGTTAGAGACTTGATTCATATTCCAGTCTTATCTCCCCTTTGGCTGGAAGGGAAATCTGGGGCCCTCTGAAGGTTTCTCTTCCTTTAACAAATACCTTACTGATAAGCCTGACAAGGTCCAACAAGGGTAAAATACTTGCATAGGCAACAAGACAGGATTTGATCTCACTAATTCTAGTCAAATGTACTCTGCGGTGGAGATGTACTTTAATTAATTGAAGGAGATAAAATACACTGTTGTAACTACAACAATAACTAATGTCTTGAAAAATCATTTTAAAACTCCTTAACATCCCAGTCCCAGTGAAAGTGCTTCCACCCTGAATAAGGTCTATTCAGGTTAAACGTATTTGATCTCTAATAAGCAGAAGAGAGACTTGAGAAGTTACGATCCTGATAACCTCAGTCAAAACTCATCTTGATCACTATGTTAGCACCCACTGCAGACTGACAGTTTCAAACTGAACACATACAGGAAAAACAGCATGTTAGATGGCACGAAATCCAGTATCCTATATAATACGAAGACAATATACATGAGCTAGCTATTTAATATTCATTGAACTTATCTGAATGCACTTTGGGAGCACAACAGAAACCAGGAAAAGAGGTTTCTCTTCTCTTTTCCTCTGCCTACCTCTACTCTTCTCCTCCTCTCTGTTTATTATGTCCATCCAGCATTACAATTTCAACAGTAATAGATACTAATATATTTACCTATCCCTCTGATTTTAACTATATTTTACAAAAATGGAAATTTGTCCTGATGAATGTAAATTAGTGGGAGATTCTTTTCTTCTCAGTGCTTCTGTTCTGAAATATAATTATTTCCTTTTTTTTCCCCCTTTAACACTGAGCTGAAAAGGACTCTGGATCTCACTGATTGCTTCTACAGTATGCATGCTACAATGAAGTCACGTAAACTCTTGACAGAAAATCTTTATTAGCTTTCTATTAAGTGTTCCTTGTCACTTCAGCATCTAGTGTGTTGAGCTCCCACAAGCTTCCTTTCTAACATAAATGAGATTGGGAGTAAGCTACTGATGTGGAAAACCACAAATTCTGTCTGAAGACAAGTCACAATCTCTTGCTGTCCTAATTCTTCTATTCATTAGATAGGAATAAAGATGTTTTTTCATCTCAAAACTTAGGTAAGGCATGCAAGTATATTTCTTAAAACAAAGTTTGGAAAATGCTGCATAATGATACAGAAGGTACAGAGGGAAGGACCAGAAGAAAAAGGAAGAGAAAACAGTAAGGAAAGAGCAACCAAAAGTAGCTGGCCAATTATACAGTGAAGAGTAAATGAATGTACACAAGAGTTTACGTTCACTTTCAATTTGAGCACTGCAGTCACTCAATTCTTTCCACCCAAGTCACAGGCAAATTTACTTCCATTTTTACCAATATTACTGATTGAGATGACAAGAGATATCAAAGTAGTGGACAAACAGTATTTTTCAAAAACAGAAAGGATGAGGAAGTAGACAGATGAGCAGAAAATTTTTCCTTTTGTATCATGTGTAAGCAGAGAAAGACAAATAGAAATAAAGCACACACACACAGTTTCTGCATTCACTTTAGAAGACTTTGGGGTTGAATTTTTCTTGTTTTACTTCTGAGGCTGCTTTTGTTATAAAACCAATTTTCTATAAACATAGTATTTAGATACAGGCTTCAACTATGCTAAAGAATTTCTGTTGCTATAGTTGTTTTGTATGTTCCTCTTGGTAATGTCTTCACAAGCAGATGCAGCACATGGTGATAAAGAAGTTACTGTCAGAAATAATGCAAATAACATACCTGTGTTTGCACTCAGAGCTTTGCTGACACAGCAATTACAGCTGATAGAGCACACAAGTCTTTCATACCCTGAGCTGAAACAACTATGAAACAGAATGAAGGTCATAGTGTCAAAACTAGCCTTCAAAATGTATTTTTCACTCAGTTCTTGCTCCTTTAAGTCCCCTGAAATTCTCTCAAACATGAGCGAAAGCTAAATGAATAATGCTTCTATGGCTCCCTTTTACTTACTTGCTTTGTTACAGGTTAAAGTCACTCTCTACACCTCTACAGCACCTCTAATCTAAAAATCTCTGGATTCTGAGAAGAAATTTCTGGATGACTGAATCAGAAGCATCTCCTGTAATCTATACTGTGAAATAGTACCTAAATGCAACATATAAAAAGCTAAGCTGTGCCCAACCCAGCAAAATATTATTTAATTAAAACCCTTCTTTACCATTAGGAAAGTCCTGTGGAAAAAAACATCCGGTGTGTGTACCATTTTCTCTATGTCTATTCAAAAACAAGGGATGGTGGGCAACCTTTACGTTGTTTTCAAAATAGCTGTGTAGCTTCAGTTAAAATTGATTGTTTTATTTGTTTCCTGTCTCTGTGCCCTACACACATTTCAGTATTTGTAATTCACAGTTACTAAAAGGTCACATGTTTCTTGTATTTGTACTTTCATGTTAAAACCTCAGTATGTTTTTTCTGAAGCTTTCCAAACAACCACTGAACTCAAGACTCTTTCTTTCATTACAAACAGCCACACCTGAAAATTACCTTCCAGATTTTGTATCTCTTACAACAGCAACAGTTACTTACAAAGATAGTCCCTTCTGACTATGGAACAAGTGAGTTTGCAGTTAAAATAAATGGCTTGACATTGCCTAGACTAATGCTACCTGGGAAAAAAAAACCAAAACAAAACACAAAAGAACACCTGACAAAAACCCTAGTGTGAAAAGCGGGAGTCTGAGACTGTTAAAAACAGCTCAGATGAAACTAAGCTAAAATGTGTATTCCAAGGGTATATCTACTGCACTACAAAAGAAAATGGGCATTGATCAGTCTAGAGTGGAGCTACTCTGAACCTTTCCAAAACATGCATGATGTGGCTGTCAAGTACTTTGAACAAAAGCAGTTGCTTCACTCTCAAATCCTTTTTTGCTTGTTAGTATAACTTACTAGTATTGACACAGTACAAGATACCAGGTTAACTATTGCAAAAGCATGGTTACAATGTTAAACCAAAGATCATGATTTTGCCTGGTTTATGTATTTACACAAATACATTGATTCATTCATATGTAAAATAAACCACCACATTGTACTTACCAGTTTTCGGGTTTATTGAAAAGAATCCCTGTGGATTGCCACTTGTAATCTTGTAGGTTAACTTTTCACTTGAGCTAGAATCTGGATCAAATGCCTCAATCTGAATGACGGATACATCTTTAGGTGAGTTTTCCATGACCTCTGGGTAATAAACTGGTTCTGTGGTCTGAGGAGCATTATCATTAACATCCCCGACTTCTATGTAGATTTCAATGAAAGACGATAAAGGCACAACGCCTTGGTCTGTTGCATAAACAGTTAACCAGTAATGTGAAGTAGTCTCACGATCCAGGTGATCTGCAGTCTCGATAATACCTGTTTAATGGGAAGAAAGATATATAGAAAATGCTCAGTAAATATGCAGAACTGTGTAAAAATAGAGTAAGCAATAAGCTTAAATAGATTAATACATAAAAACGAATACAAGTTCAGAATAACTGACATGGATTCTACAAACTGTGTTACTATACACAGACGAGCATATTGAGGCTAACCTGGAACCACAAAAAATAGAATTACTACAAGAGTTTTCAGCAATTATGCATTACGGCTATTGAAACATCATACTTAATCTTCTTTCCAACATCCTTTGAGATTTATCAGATCAATTAGCACTATTCAAAAAAGCTATTTTACCTAAAAGATTAAATATAATGAGTAATTCGGTCTTCTGAGACTTGAATGACCCTCTATATACATCACTGATTATAGTGGATTTTATGCCATATTAAACTATCTGATTTAGATGCCAAACTCTTTGCCATTTAGATGCCAAACTGTTCACCATTATTCATAGTAGCTACTTAAACGTGAATCATTCTTCTCTATGTGCTCAAATGAATTACTTAACTGAATTTTCTTAACGCGCTTATTTGGGTTCACACAGAAATTTCACAGAAAAGAAAGCACAAAGTTATACCTGAAGCTAATCTTTGCAGCATTAAGACCAACCAATGGTTGTCATTACTCTGGCAATGGAAAGCAGCACTTAGCTCAATTTTACACCCACAAAATGAATTGCAATTTAAGGAACAGCTACGCAATTCACAAACTTAATAAAAAAATCTGTCAGCCAAGTCCACAGGAGCTTGTCTGAGACAGACCTAAACGAAGAATAAGGGGACTCAAGCTTTTATCCACTGTGAATGAAACAAAGACCTATTTTTATAAGCAGCTTATTCTACTGGTACAGTCATAACATGCAAAGGGTATGCAACTTGGTATAACGTATTTGATAGGGGGTGAACATCAAACAGATCCACAGAGCCGCAATAAAATTTTGCACTTTCCTTTTCCTGATCCAGTTGCTCTTCCAGGTTGCCTAATTTGAGATACTTTCTAAATAGAACTTAAAATGAACCTGATACATGACAGACTGAGGGAGAGCGAGCCTTTGCAACCACTTCTGTACAAATCCTGAAGGGCTTTGTCATGGCTTTTATTATTTGTTTTACTGAGACACAGCAGGCCTAATCGGGAACGGAGCTGAGATGAGTCAAACTATCACCATGACAGCTCATTTTGGACTCTGGATACAGCCACATAATATGACTATGTGTGATGTGGCCCTTGTCCTGAGCTCATTTATTCCACACAACATATACATACCATCAGTAAAACAGGACTTCAATAAATGATGCCACTGTGCTTTTACAGGAGTTCTGCAGGAAAGTAATTAACTCTCTTTTCCTTCACACACTGCTGTTGTTTAAATGCATTATATCAGCTGAGCAAAATGAGATAAATACTGAGGAATTACTCATTTACTCATCACTTTCTTTACCTTGTGGGAAGCTGCATAAAGGTTTGATGATCGTAATTTTAAATTTTAAGATGTCAGTAAGATCACTTCAGAAGGGCTAGAGGATATAGCATCTAATGCTTAGACCTGCAAAATACCCATATATAGCATTTCAAGCAAGACAGCATTTCTGAACTACCACCAGATGTCAGTGTGGAAACTGGTTTAACTGGTTTTATATATAGTGTCAAAGGCTTCAGAACTGGGAGAAAAAGGAGGGGCACCACAATTTGAAAATACACATGCATTACAAACAGTCTATAAAAGTTTTTTTTTGAAAGCAAATTGAATGCTTTATAATTTCCTTTTTTTCCCCCTCCCAGAGGAACATCATAAAAAAAAAAACCTAACCCAAGTTGTTAATTTTAAGGATACTGGAATTTTTACAGAAATTTTACATTTCTGGTTTATTCACCTCAGTATTTATATTTTGCTTGATGGTAGCTTTATTATTTAAACAATAATAATAATACATAGTCATTGGATTTGTGCTGTGGTTACTTGCAGTTTCTAATTGTTCACGTATATAAATTTGCTCTTAAAAACGGACATGCAGCCTTGAGTGCCCAGTTATCTGGATTCCATTTTTGTAATTCACTTAATGCTACACTCTTTGCACCTCTTTACTTCAGTCAGGAGACATGCTTGGGAGTAAATCAATTTGTTAATTACTGTGGCCTCATTTCTAAACCTAACTGCTGGATGTGGCATGCCAGCACTTCATCTGAAGTCTGGGTAGACTCCATGTATGCCTTGAAATAATTTGTAAAACTTTCATCTCCTACTAAACACAAGACTAGACTGTATTAATTCCCTTTTAGCAAGGCTTCCAGCAATGCTGCTTGCAATCCCTGCAGAACACAATGGGAAGACTTATGTGCTGAATTGAGCAACCATTATCATTCTACACCGGTCCTGCTTTATTAACAGTAGCTATATCAGAAGTGGCAGACTGATTTTAAGATAGCCTTGCCTGATTTTAAAGAAACATAAAAAGAGACGTATTGTGGTAATGGAGCTCTCCTCCTGCAATCTGCTCACCTGGCATTCACAAATTCTACCACCTTAGTTATCAAAGCCTACCTCAACAAAAAAGACGACTGAATCTGTTTTGCTTTTGTGGACTACCAGTTCTCAAGTGTCCATTCTCTTAAGTCACATACTTCACAAGGGGGAAAAGGGGAAGAAAGTACCACACCAGAAAAACCAACAACAGTATTTCAAAAAGAAATATGTAAAAAGAGATTTAGGTTAGGCTTTTAGAAGAAATTCTTTACTGTGAGGGTGGTAAGACACAGAACTCGTTTCTCAGAGAAGCTGTGGATACCTCCTCCCTGGCAGTGTTCAAGGCCAGGTTGGATGGGGCTTTGAGCAACCTGGTCTGGTGGGAGGTGTCCTTGCTCATGGCAGGGTGGCTGAAACTAAATGATCTTTAAGGTTCCTCCCAACCCAAACCATTCTGTGATTATAGGAATAGTAGAGATAGTGCCTAACAGTACAATACAGCAAAGAAGGGCAACTTTATTTTTTGGTTCATTTTTTTATTTCAAATTAGATCTGCATACGACATTATTTCTTTATGTTTTACACTGACTTTTGCAGAAATGTTCAATGAAAGGCTTGCAATCTGCCTGATCATCTGACCACTGAACATGCCAAGTAACACAAATGTTTACTCAACAGGGTAGCTCTGGTTTTCAGAATGTCTCTTCTACATGCTAATATCCACACTCTAAGCATGCATTAGACAGGGTAACATGAAACCTCATTCACTAGATTTTTTTTTCAATTTTTCTCATGTTTCTCACCCAACAGATCCTGAATTGTTGGGTGAATATTTTTCCTGTGTGGAATCTGAAACAGGAAACATCTAGGAAAATGACTTTTTGATCAGTCAGATATGTAAAATTGCCTATATAACTGTTTAACACTAGTCAACAGATTAATTCCTGAATGAAAATTTCCTATAGGCATAAAGGGTACTGAAAAAAAACTTTCATGTACCCCGCTTACAGTTCAAAACAGATGGAACAGACAGGTAAACAGGAAAACTTTATTAGAGATAGGCATGACACAAAAGTGGATTACTTTGTCAGTATTAAAAATGAAGAATCAAAATAACATTCCTCCAGTATAAAAGTCATGCAAAAGGAGACAGGAAGATAGGGAGCAAAAATTTACCTTCACTCCTCACACACTGAGGGGGGTGGAGGAGAGGCCACCACACCTAGTTCTCCTTCATCACTCAAAGCTGCAGGCACAGGGAGGGAAGGCATGACTGGTCTACTCATATGACTCAGCCTTCTTCCTGCTCTTTACGCCCAGCAATAAAATGGAACAGATACTGATCCAGTACACGTGCCTGGGGGCAGTGGGAAGCTCTTACTATCAAAACCTGCATTTCTTCTGGTTCTGCACCAGCACCCATTTCAGAAAACACCATCAACATTAAATGCACACAACTACATGGAGTACTTTTGGGTTTCTTCCCCTTTTAATGTTACTGTACAATCTGACCTTACATCAGTAATTACAAAACACCATACTTTCCTCATTACTCTAGTTGAAATTGCTCCTGCAAGTTTAACAGTAAATCTTTCCTGATTTTGCCTATGAGAACACTAATAGCTTCTTCTTTAATTTCTATGCAACAATAATGAATACAAATGCATGTAAACTTCAGCAGTCTACTAGACCTTCTAAAAAACACAAGCTCAAAGAAGAATTAACTAAGGAGACCTGTTTTTTATTAAAAAAAAAAAAGGTAACGATAGTTCACCTATCAAATCACAGGTCTGGAATAAGTCCTTAAAGTATCATTGGTTGGTGTGCCAACTTTCTGCTTGTGCAAACGCTGACTCTAGTGGCCTATTTTACATATTAGGGCACGCATAATACTGTGTGCTGCCCGAAAGCCAGCACTCACAGAGTTCATCCATTCACTGCCTTCTAGTTCTAATGGTTCTCAAGACAGCAGAGAGAAAAATGATGGGAACTCATATATCAAAGAAAAGTAATAAAACAATCTAAGTAAGAGTTAGTTTGTTTTCATCTTGCAATCAGCTACATCCATTAAGCATCAGTAAGATGTATATCAGTACCATCAGTTTCAACAGCCTATTTATTTTGGCTCCTAGAAAGTATTTTCACTTTTTTCTTCAAATGGAGCAAAGCACATTTAAAGAGTAGAGCTTAAGTGCTTCTATTACATCTTCAATGCTCTAAAAGCTCCCTCTCTGCTCTGACTCTTCCCCATTCATAGAAAAATCTTTAATCAGTGAATTTCTCATCCATTCTTTACGCTGAAGCAATTTGGTAATTTTAACTTTTACAAACCATTTGCTTTTTATGTAGCAAAACAAGTGGAGAAATCTTCCACAGAGCACCACTAAAGAATCTTTAGTATGTATGATAATCCCAAAGACTTGTAAATATTATTGTTCAAAAAATACGGTGAAGTAGGATTCCAAAACCGTTTTTTACTTGGCTGGATATGCAATCTTTAAGCCTTTCAGGTGGTCAGGATAAAAAGAAATTCATATTCAGTCACTAACCACCAGAGGGGAGTACAAGAGAGCTATGATGAAATGTGTCTCATTCATCTGCAAGAGGACATCAGAGATGATTTTACAATATTCATGTCTGAAATTTTAGACTAGATATTGTTGCTACTTGATGCAATAGGACTTTTCTATCAATTTCATTAAAAGTAAGCAAAACTCCTAGGTGATTACTGTAGAATAGAATTTGGACAGAATTCCATACAGAGGAACAAGCTGGTTTATGAATACAGCAACTGAGGAAAAATCAGAACATTAATGCTGCTCTCAACAAGAACCAACTTTACTTCCAATTTAAATCCCACAACACAAGTCACTACAACCAAAGTCACTCTTAAAACAAAAATAAACATATAAATCCACCTCAAATCTGACAGTCTTATATGTGCCAATTCTATCTAATTAACAAATGCTCAAACTATAATACCTCCAATTCCCAGGGATGATCCTCCTTAAGTGTGCTTATCCATGAGAACTCTCATTAACAAAATTAATGATTCTGTAATGGAAATCAAAACCTGCAATCATTTCTCAGCAAGGCATGAAAAGGCAGTTTAGCAGAATTTGCCCTACGAATTACATTTGAAACAAACTAAGAGAAATCCCTGGCCTGGAACATGATACTTGAAATCTGATTACAAACTTAATTAATCTAAATTCTAATAAGCTGTGCAAATAAAAAAGCTTCTTCAGATGCTTTAAAAGCCATCTTTGGGGGAAAAAAAGGCAATATTTTAAGAACTTCATGAACAAATGTTTTGATCAAATATGACCTTCAGTGAACAACTAACCCAAATGAAAGTTTTAAAAACGAGTGGATTAAGCCTGTTATAAACACAGAGGCATGCTGTCCCTCAATGGCACTAGTCTGCCAACACACCAACACAGACTGCAACTTTGTCTTGAATTCTAAACAGTAAGTCACTGCAGTGACTATCACCAAGGTCTGCACAATCTTTTAAATTAAAAAAAAAATAAAATGGGGGAAATGCCGAGCACACACTGCAGTTTATTACTTGAATCTCTGCTACCTCTAGATAGGCTGCATATATTTTCCAGAAAATTATTAATATTTATGAAATTAGCTTTTTATGTGGACAAGGGTCTAAAGAACCTCAACTCTTAAGCTAATTGAGTTTTTCTGGTCAAATTTCTGCTTCACACTATGTGGAACTTTGCTTAGTTGTTAAAACAAGGAATGAATCACATCAGCCTCGTTGATTAGTGGTTTTGTTATTTTGGGCTTTTTTAAAGTAAAATCTTACTAAATATAATACTATCATACTTTTGGTTCTAATGTTAAGCAATTCAGAATGGACAGTCTTCAGGTCATTAACTGAGATCTCCACACTTGGACAACCAGAATAGGCCAGAAAAATAAAAATGTTTTATAAAACTGGTATTTTCCACTTTAATTAACTTTTTTTTTCTGCCCAGGTCATCTTATTTAAAATAGCACCTGTTCTAACCATAAGTCTTTTGGTGCAAGTTAGTGACAATGCAGTTTTTCAACACTACCCAGATCAAACACAGATGAATGCAGATTACTTCTTTGGCAGACTTTTTGTTCCTATTTGTCTTTTCTTATACATTCTATTTTTGCCTTTCCTGCAATACACCTTTCTTTCTTAGATCATTACCCTTCATGACATGATAAGCATTTTCCTGAGCTGTATAAATAGAGGCTATAGCAGAATTGAGAGTATAAAAACCAACCAAACAAAAAATTCCCAAAAAACCCCAAACAAAACAGGAAAGAGCATCTGGCACAGAAGTGCTTGTCTGCTTCTCAGCAGTCCCCAGAGGCCTCAAAGAGGAACACATCCATACTCTCACCCTCCTTTTCCGCTTGAGTAACTTTCAGAGGCACAGGCAAATCAGGACAGCTGGCAAGTGCAATCCTGTGTATTATACATGGGGGTTTTTTGTGGTTTTTTTTTCCCCACTTTATGCTCACTGTCAGACATAGTAAGAGAAAGCAAGGTGACATGGGAAAAAATGCAGATTTATTAATAGTTATGGCACCCACCCACACAAGATAAAACAAACTACAGCAGACTGGAGTGCACTGTCTAAAGTACTACACCCATCTGTAATGCTCAGTATAAATTGTGATTCTGTTACTACTTGTGACCAGTGTCATAGCTCAGATTCATTCCACTTTTAGAGCAATTAAAAAAAAAATTCTCTAGCCAATTTATCTGTATTTCTGTTAACGTCTCCTGATAACTTCCAGCCGCCACTATAGTCTGACACTGGGAAATGTCTTGAGGCAGCAGCCAAGTACAGCCACAAGTCTACATGCCATGAAGAGTTCTATAAAGTGAAGGTTTTGAAACATGTAACCTACTGAAAAAAATCATTCCCTGAGGCTGCTGTGTTACTGTAACTCACACCTCTACGAAGCACCACTGTGTAAGGGACAACTGAGCCTTAAGCCTACGATTCTTCTAAAATAGCATCCAATGCTAATGTCAACAAAATGTAATATTATTTGATCAGTCAAGTAACAACTGCTCGGTAAAACAAAGGCAGCACGATATCACACTGATCTTTATTCTACACAAACCAACCATTCTTAAGCACTGAAGACTTCAAGTATGTCCTGCCACAGAGACAAATAACTATTCAGCACTTAAAATGTCAGGTGAAAAGACCAAAATCTCCATCCTGTGAACTCCCTGAAACAATATCCTTCTAAAGAAGGAATGGAATGAGATTCCTTTTGCAGAAGTGAAATGTCAGCTCGTCCACTCTATAAACAGGGCAGAATGCCAAGAGAGGCACTGAACTATAACTCTGGAAATACTAAAGAGCCGTAGCAGGCAGTGTAAACTTTTAGAAAGTATATACAATCTCTCTTTTAAGAGCGGTAATATTTTTGATGAATAAACTGAGCTGGAAGAGTGCTAGCTTTCCTTGCTTGTATCACATACTCACTTTGAAAAGGAAATATTACATGTTTATGCCTCTCTGGAACACCAAGTGCAACAGCCACCCAGAGAAATAGGATTTGCTCTTCAACTCCATAGCAATTTAAAGCTTATCACTGACAATGCAAGCTACTCACATATCAGACTTCTTGCATCTGAAGATTCACACAGACTAAACTGTACTGTTGCAGAATATAAACAATCCTTCGTTGCATCCCTGAAGAGCAGGAAGTTTCAGCAAGTACCGCTTGTCTTTGAATCACGCATGAACAAGAGGTATTCACTGCTTTTCTCTCTCCTCATGTCCAGGAACATTAATTAGGCACAGCTAGAAAGACTGTAACTTAGCAACAAACCATAGATACTGCATTTTGCATAACTCACAAAGAATTTGCAAAGTGTTCGCAAATATGTCTGAGGAATATGAATGTGCATAACTAACCCAGTTATCTAGTTAAAACAATCTAGTTTGAAATAGTTTCATTGTTTCTTTTTGACCACTCAATGGTTCTTCTATTTTGCCCGAGTGAAGCTGAATCTTATATTAACACATTTTGATTTCTTTTTTAAATAATTTGGAGGCTTTACATTTTACATGCATCCTGATTAACCTTACTTTAATATTTTAAAGAAAAACAAACCTTAAACAATCCCACACCCCATAAAAGCACACCACCCTTGAAAAATTCTGCAACAAATCATGTTTTCAGACTATAGAGTTAAGATTTCCATATGCATCCCAAAAGTCCTTAGATAATATTATCTAACATCTGTCATCAATATAAACATTCCTTTCAGTAGTTACAACTTGTCACACATTTAGATTTTACACATTTATTTCTTTAGATATTCAGTAAGTTTGTATACGGTGGTCTTAACCCACTTTTTTATATATAGAACATTTATTCTTTATAAGTACTGAAGAAAGACAAAGAAAAAACTTAATCTTTACAGTTTCTGCTTCAGAGAATGCTCAAAAAGTTTTCTCTCGGGAGAAGCTAAGGAAAAAACACTGAAAATAAGCTGAAAGTATCATATTTGAATTCCAAGTCCTGTATCAGCATTTCTAAAAGCAGATTCCCAGAAAATTGAATGGCATTTTATTTATAGCTCTTTGAAATAGAAAGCCCTACACATTTCATGTTGTGTCTTGTGTACTACCAGTTGAGAAATCATGCTTAGACAGGATTGTTAAGTGGAAAGCAACTCTTTTTGCTGTTTCAGGGACAAGCTGCTCATTTTCTAACCAATCAACGCTTCGAAAGTTTCCAGTAACTTATCATGAGCAGTACCAGCAAGCTGATGAAACCATTGAGAATTTGCACAAGTTCTTTAACTGGTAAATGCCATTTCACCGTGCAGCTGCAAGACTTTCAAATATGTCAAGTCCACCACTGCTTGCTGTCTTTCCAGGGACTAGTTATTGCAGGTTCTGGGAGGTGGAAGGGGTAGGATATCACTGCATAGCATATGCTGTCTCTAGAACACATAGAACCCATAACAAAGTATAGAAACCATCATTATCAGAACAGATTTGAGATTTTAACTGAAAAAAACAAACTTAACAAAGTAAAACCTCAATCATAATAAAATGATGATCTGATTTATATCTCAAATTTAACTTCACTGAACTGTCTAGGTATAATGAAATATATAGCCAAATCCAGCTTTGTACCAATACCCTGGGTAAATCCGAGCTCAAGTTTTCAAAAAATCCTGATTTTTTAAAATAACCAACTGTATTTAAATTAAACAATTTCGGTCTATGACAGTATAGAACAACAGAGTAGTTGGTGAAACAATCAGACACTACTAGTGTCCAGTCAAACCTGGCAGACTTTTGTATATGCAGAGAAATTACCAATGCATTCATAGTAAAATACTTTTTTGGGGCAAAAACTTGGTATCCAGAGACCCCCAGCATGTGGTCAAATCCAGTCCTTGACATAAAACTTAAAACACGTAACAGTTTATGCATCACTTCTGTGCTAATAACAGATGGCAGTAATTTGAATTGAGTTCAAGTGGAGGGAGAGAAAGGGTCACTATTGATCTCTGCTATATGCAGCTTATAAACAAGGTAGATACAGAGAGACTTGAAGAAATACAGAATGTTCAACAGTTAAGAGTAGCTATCACTTAAATAAACATCTAGAGATAGTATGAAGACATAGAAGCAGACATGCATAGTTAAACCTCTGCATCAAACACAGACTATATTTTAAGACATTGAGAAAACAGGTTTTGCATGTCTTAGTTAAATGCATAAAGAAGAACAAAACATGGGACAAAAGAAAGAATTGTAGATTTTAACTTCCAGTTCCTGCCACATTGCCTTCTGCACATTTGTACAAAAACAAGTCAACTGAATGGAAAACACAGTGTTTAGACAATTTATAACAGAAGAAAGTTCTGAAAACACATTCTTAAAATTGTCTGCAGAAGAGATTATGCCCAGAAATTATGATTCAGTACCAGGTAGTCTGGGCTAAAAGTAATAAATCTATTAAAGATTGAGAACTTGCTTTCAGGAAGTCAGGGGGTGGCAAGAGGGAATTTTTGCAATTAGAAGATCTCTGACGGGGTTCCCTTAGAACTCAACTGATTACTTCCAGTTCAGAAAATCTTTTGGGACAATGGCAGACAGCTCCCATTGTCAGCCTCATTTACGGTTATTTTAATAGCTCCAGCTTATTTCTGTCAGCTAGGCTGCTTGTATGTCAGGCTTTTGGACAGGCAATATAATTGCTATACAGAGGAACAGTGCCATGTTGCTAAAGCTCGACATGGAGAGACATAAAAACCCCCTGATGAGTACACATTAGGGAAATGAAATGTTAACTCCTATGCCAATAGGAAAAATTATTGTAATACAACCACATACAATCTATGTTTCTTTGAAGAGAAAGTAAATAAAGCAAGCTTTACTGTTAACATGAGCAGTCATTCGTGATTTCAGTGAAAGCATGCTGAAAAAACATGACTGCACTACTGCATCAGCACTATAGCAGGCTTATAAAATATTAGTGAAAATGGAACAAACTGCCATCAGATCCTGGGCCAAGCCTGTGGACTTTCAGTACCCACAAAAGCAACTCCTCTTACTGTGTTACATGAGCAAAGTTTGCAGGATCTGATACAAATCATTGCTTCAGTCATCCATCCCCTTTTTCAGGACAGATTTTTGTTTTCAGGTGGACACGACTGGTTTCTGTGTCCCAAGAAATACAATTACATAGCATCCTAAAACCAGAATAAGGAACTATGTTTAAGCAAAAATAATTCAGGATTATATTGCTACACTACTCAGTTACCTTTAAATCCTGCTCTCTTATTACAGTTTCATGACCAACAGACAATGTCTACTGAAATGTAGGTAACTCGGAATCCTAAGTGAAGGGTTCTACAGGCTTACTGTTTCCTTACTTATGAACGTCAAAGGCAAAGAAAGAAATGTATTTAACCAATTTTTTGGAATGTATATGTACTTTCAGGTGCATAAGAACTGCAAATGATGTATTTCTATGCTCTTTTATGAAGTTTATAAGAATTTCTTATATACATACCCAAATGAACACTTATATGCTCTAGAGCTCTGCCTTCACCTGCAAAATCGCTCTAACTTCACTGTCAATCTTCCTAGTACTAAGGAATTGTTGACAATGTGAGCAGTTGTATTACCACTCTAACAATTTAACTGGGAAATGGGAAGCCTCTGAAGGGGAAATTCCTCTGCAAATAGCCCCAGGAATTTCAAAACTAACTGGAGTTGACAGATTAACCTAGGTCCCCCTTAGGCAGAAGAGGCTAAAAGGAAAATAATGAGATGCATGGGAAGCCAATTATGCACAGGAGTAACACATTTAATTGTACCAAAACCAGTTTGTTGATCCACAAGGATCTAGCTGTTTAGACCTCTGCAAACTACTAAAATACCAGGACATTCTGCAAGAAGTATACCCACTTTTTGTCTGTTAATCTCAAAGTTTAATGACCATCTTAAATATGGAAAATTGTTCCATGTATCCCAAGAATCTTTTTCCTGCATACACAGCATTTCTCTCAGATTCCCTTTTTGGTTGCAATTTGAACAGTTGCAGCCCACCTCATATCACTTAGGCAAAAGTAACTCTGAAATCCCAGTAAATTCAACAGGGCAGTCCTACTCCTTACTAAAAAGTAGTTACAGCTGCGCTCCACAGCAACACTGGCTCATGACTAACCCACATGCAAAACACTGTCATTTAGCATGTGTGTGTTATTTATACTGATTTGTGTTTTGGACTGCTGCAATTTTGCTCCAAGCTTTCTGTCTCCAAACTGTTTTCAGTTGCAGAAACTAATGGTTAACAATGACAGTTCCCAGATCAGCTCTGAGCAAGAAAAGATACTGATACTGACCAAAAGGCAAGTAGCATATTGAGGAATACTGGAAATCAGGCTATTACTGCTGTTCATGTCACTGCACCAGGAAGCTATATACACAATGGCACTTAATTACTGTCAACAGATGCACTGCTCCCAAGCAGATTTATGTGCACAAAGAAGAGCTGGTGTACCTGTGGGCATGTGAGTTCTAGGAGAAAAAGCAAATCAACGAAGTAATGGGATTAAAGGATCTGGGATCCAGTGGCATCAAAAGACATTTTCATCCTTGTTCTGACAAAGTCAGATTTATTAACCTACAAAGTAACCATTTCTTTATTCAGACTTTATTTCTCCTCTTGTATCCAGAGGGGATTCCACACTGATTCAGTACTTGTTATACCATTTTTTTATTATTTGCCTTTGCATAGGACTCAAAATAAACAAAAGGTCATACAAATAAATGTTTCTGAATTTGTTTGTTTCTGAGTAGAAACTTCAGGACAGAGAGTCATGAAGGCAAAGAATTTTGGGATTAAAAAAGTATGTTCATTTTCTCTGGTTAAGATTACCATATCAAGTAAATGATAAATCCTCTGTTCGTAAGCAAATTCTTACATGCACACTGAAGAATCAATACTTAAAATCTAAAAAGGAGACTCGCAACTAGAAAACTGGAAACAACTTATTACACGTCAAGTATATTTATTTGTAAGTGTCCTGGACGCTTGTTGGGAGATGGGTTCAGTCTTTTTCTGACTCTCTTGATTTTTCCCCACAGAATAATTTTTTACTGATGATAACTGCATCTTTAGTAATAAAACCAAGGAGAATGAGTGCTATGAGTAACTCTGCACCAAACGAGAAGTTTAATTGTCATAGAGCCATGATAAAAGTAGATCAACTCTGTCTAAACTAGTACACGCTGTGTCAATGAAAGAACACTACAATATTATAAGTAACCAGTTGACTATTTAGGCACAAAATGCATTTTGCTCCTGAACCAATTAATATTTTTAAACTTGTTTAAGAAATTCACAGAATCTGCAGTGACTAGAGATGGAGTTGCACCAGGTGACCTTCTCAAATCTCTGTATCTGTGCATGACTATTCTCAACAATACATACTCAAATGCTGGCCATTCTTGTGTTTGACTAGACTGAACAACTCAATTTCCAAAGGATTTTTTATCATCCCTGGAACTACAGATATATCATAACACATATTTCTTACTCTGCTTCCTTGTATCATCACATGCTGGATCAATATTCACCCCAAATTTAATCCACATAATCTGCAGTAATCTTGTTCTTACTGTAATCATCACTCCCTTAACTTCTTACTAATGCACATCAAAACTGACATGTCACTTGAGTCAATGAAACTTGAAAACTCATTTTCCGCTAACAGTTTTTGAACCTTCTCACATTCTCCTCCCCTGTCTTACCTGTATCTGGAAGGATTCAAGTCACTACAAAATTTCACTGTTCAGCACGAACATTTTTAATCAAGCAAAAAAGCTAATTGAAAAGAGAAAGTTGTAGAATATTTTTTTTAAGTATTTGCAAACACAGTTCTTTATCTCTGGGCTTCTTTACTTACTTAACACACAAGTCCCTGTTCAGAAAGCTGATTACAAATGGTGTAAAATATGGGGACTATGAGGTGTTTAGATTTTTATTTTACCACCTTTTTTTTTTCTTAGCTATGTTTTCTCTATATCCATACAGAAAATAATCCACGTCTTAACAAGCTGCCATCTCTTCTTACGTACTTTTTACTTTACCATGGTCTGGACAAACTCAAGCAACTCAAAATACTACTGTACTAGCTAGTAGCACAGATATGGAAGCACATACATACAGCCACAAATCAAAGAGGCATAGGTCATTTTTCCCTTTCTGATTAACCTGCTAAAATCGGTATTGTAATATTCAAACTACCTTCAAAGTAAACTATGATACCAGACTTCTTATGCAAAGGCATAGTCATCTTTCCCTCCCTCCTCGAAGTAATTAACATTCCTTGCACAGGCAGCTGGACATTTGTTAATCATTAACTGTTTGTATAATAAAGACAGGGAGAGAAACTGCTAGTCATTACTCACAATGGTACACCAAAGAAGTCTTTTTTACTGTAAAATTATTTACAGTAACAAAAAAAACTTGTATTATCATAGCATGTTCAATATTTTGCTGACAATATCTGTTTTTTTTTAGCAAGACTTTCCATGTTCAAACCTAAGTAATCAACTCAAGAATTTAATGAGTAAAAACCCAGCACTTTCAACTGAAACAGAAAGAGTGATCTATCTTTTTAAAAGATGAACTATGCTGTTAATCTCTTGGATAGTAAAATAATACACATGGCCAGAATTGCAACACCAAATATAATGGAGGAATAACCAATGCACACATTCCAATCTTATCTAGAATCACTTTGATTCACTCTACCTTGCCTTCATTACAGGAAGGGCACAGCAAGGGCATTCCTCTCAGATCAAACAGAAAATTCCACAGACAGAAGTTTCCACATGTCTGATTCGTTGCAGATTAAACCCTTATCATTAGACAGCAATCTCTAATTTTCATAGAGACAGGATATACCCTGTCATGGTAAATCTACAGTCAAAGGTTTGGGGGTGGGTTGGTGGGTGGGGGAAGGGTTAAGGGGAACAAAAAACATAAATCTGTAGAATGGAAATGTATTCCCCATGAAAGAGCTATGTATGTCACTCTCACAGTTTTGGAGAAATGGAGGGGACAAGGTATTAGCATTAAAGATCATGTACATAATTCCATTCATTCATTTCATGATAAACTTCTTTGTACTGCAAGTCTTCCAAGTCGAACTACCAAACTCCCTCTGTGCATAAATATAACTGGGACCAGAGGTAACACAAAGGAGAAGTCTGTATTAATTTTTTACCAAAATCTTCATTTCTTTACCCACATAACTGAAGCAATTCTGTAATGGTCATGTACATTTACCAGTAACACTAAAATCGGTAAAACCAGTAACACTATTCTGTAACTATACTTCTTACATTTTGAAATTTTTAATACAATAATCTTTTAATCTTTAAATCCTGTATAAAATATGAATAAGCACACTATAGTGAGCAACTTTAAAACCAAAACTCACAAATTCTCATTTTTTTACTGTATTCAGGCAGTTTCAGGCTTTTTGCATTATCAAAATAAAAATGGCCTTTTGAATAAGCACCCAAAATCATTGACTTGGGAAACACGCAGATTTTGGAAGCAATCCATGTCAGTGAGGACTATTCTAACAAGTAGATTGGACAATAAAACAATGCAACTACTGAATTTTCTGTGTATAACCTTCCCTATCACATAGGCAAATATTCAGTTCTGGTATCAGTGATGCCATACTGATAAGTCTGCACAGACACAGAACTCTGAGCCAAAAGAACTATAAAAGATCGTCATTACTGGTAGGTCAAGACCATTTATATTCAATGGCACAGCAGTTTGCTTTTTAACCCTAATGCCTGCCAAAATTATGCAACTCTTTATAAGAACCATGAACATATTGATTTATCCTTGTTCACAAATAATTTAAAATTAAATAGAAGCAGCTACTAAAGGCATGGATAGAACACAAGGAGTTTGGGGAAACCTCATTTCTGAATAAGGAAATTATCTATTGCAGTCTTGTTGCTAAACTCTTTGGACAGTTTTTGCAAAAAATCCCTCTTTGATGGCACTGATCTATTGTTGAGTCACACAGAGACTGATGAATTGAAAATTCATTTTTGGTCACATTCAGATGACCAGTGTAATCGAGTCACAGATGCAGTAAGAATGATACACAGATCACAGAATGGACCTGCAAACGGTAGCTTTAGCAAGGCCCAAAGTATTTTTAAATCCAAGTTCTAAAGTTGCAACTACTGCATGTTATAAGCTGTGGAAGTCTGCCAAATAGGTTTGTCTTTTGCTAAATATGTCCAAATGCTGTATGATTAAAGTTTAAAATCTTCAAAGAAAAGAATAAACATTACACAATCATTTCAAGCTCCCATCCTTTGACCTTAATATGTACTTCAAAAGCTAAACAGATGCTCAATAGGAAATAAATCCCCAACCCAACAGATGTACCAACAGTGATATGGCAAGATCCACCTTCCATAGCTTTTGGCAACCCTTCCCTTTTATTATTCCTCTGCTCACAAGTACTCCTCAAGTCAAAGAGAGGCCCAAGCAAGTTAATACGCGCTTAATATGTACTCTGCTGCCTGAATTGATTGCTGTTTATAAGGTAATCTTTGGGACCGCATGTGGCTCAGCCTCAGTTCATATCCTACAGAGACACAGCCCTCAGGCAGCTCTGTTTTCATCAGACCAAGTTGTAACCCAATCAACACCTTTCACAACAAAACAATCCCTCACTTTCAACATCAGTGCAGAAGAGGAAGGGAGCCCCAGCTTTTGTATGGGATCTCTATTTGGCAGCTAAGGTGATGTTTTACTCAGCAGGATACCTAAGAAAACTCTCAAACTACTTTGGAAGATCCCCTAGCCAACAGCAAAACACAAGATGAATATGTTTGTCTAAAACCAATTCAGCTTCTTCCAAAGACACATTCTAAAAGCTACATTAACAACCTAATGGCACTTTGTGAGTTACCACCATCACAAATTCAAATTATATAGTTTCCTTCTAGCCTAAGAAAGGTAATCAGCTAGCTCCGGGCTGCTCAGGATTTTGGTTCAAACCCAGGCCTCCTTAACTTCTGCCAAACTGAAACTCAACATTAGCTCTAAACGTCAGGCTTAGCTCTAGCACATTCAACACACCTGAAAAAAAATATGAATGCAACAGCATCATCCCACAGGTTAACCCAGGAGTTCCAGGCCTTAGCTGGAACGTAATCACACCCTAGGGATAGTAGTGCAAAGCTGCAACCTGTAGTCAAGACCAGATGGTACACGGCAGGTTAACCAGGTAACCTCTACTGAACCTGACTACTTATATCCACATGACTAAATTCAGGTGTCAGGCAGACAGGCTACCCGCATCAGCAATCAAGCAAAATGATGCATCCCTCAAAAGTTAGGTATCTCCTAGGAAAAAGCTTTTTGGATCATTTATTTTAGATGGCAGCAAATGTAGGACTTGTCCTCAATCTAGTTAATAGCAGGTCTCTTTACCCACTATTACCTTTATTTCTTTAAACAGACACAAATAGTCCTGAACTGGGTCTATACTTCAAAAAAGGTTTTAAAATTTCTTCTAATACTAGAGGAGATCTAAAGATACAACAGTTATTCATAGTAAGCTGCTTTTACAGCTATTTGTACTGTCTCATAAAAGAGATTCTGTGTGCCAAATGACTCATTTTTAAAACCGTAACAAATTGCTGGAAAATATATTTTATTTCCATGAAATTTTAAGCAAATGTTTTTTAAGCTGAAATTATTACTCAATTTAGGCACAGTTATTTTTTTTTAACATAACTATTTTTTTCATGCACAATGGCTCAGATTTGGCTTAATGCCACTGAAGAAAAACGCCATAAAAACAGAATGAAACCATTCTTATCTTCCTCTGTGTAAAATTCACTCTTATTTTCAACGTCATACTGAACACACTCAAACCCATTGGGTATTATTAACTAGAAATCAGTTAATTCAATATTAGACAATACTCCATTTTAAAAATACTCTACACAAGTTTTAAAAGTATCTGTGATCTATAACCAAAAATATGACTTCTCAGTTTAAGTGTCCCACACAGATACAATTGCCTTTCCCATCTTGCAGACTAAGCTAGGATTTCAGCTCTGCTCCATGTATTGGACGCTTGACTATCACTGAAAATTCTGGTAGGGAAGAAGAGTTATCAAAACATAAGATAAACGCTTTAAAAAGCAGGTTACTGTGTTCAGGTGGGTACCATAGTACTGTAAGTGACTATCAAACTAATCTTCATCCAACCCCCACCTTTAAGAAAAAACAAAACAAACTGTATTATTTTTTACCAAATTCTCCTCAGAGGGAACGACTATTTTTGCATCTCTGACCTAAACTACTTCCTGTTTCCAGAATAACAACAACTGTATTTTTATTCTATTATTTAACAGAGATAAACTAGTATTTCTTGAACAGATACATTCCCAACATTTCTAAAAAAAAACCCAAAAACAAATGAACCCCAACATACACTTTTATCTTGATACACACAAAAAGATGCCTCTCAAATTCAGAACGTGATACCTGAATTCCTTTAAGAGTTTTAATTATACACCGTCCAAACAAAGAAAAGACGTTTGCCCTTGTATTAATTTTCCAAAGAAATACTGACTTTAACAGTTTGTACTTGAATTCCATGTTTTCACCATGAATTCTGTTCCAGCTGTCAGATGGGCCAATTCCAGAATCCAAAAATAATCCGTCTAAGTTCTTTGATTAAGAAAAAACTCGTCTCTGCTGACTAGAATTTCATTCAAAACTTCAGCGTACATAATAGAATTCAGTTTTAGCTCTCTTAACTGCTAACTGAAGTGCTGATGCAGCCCCTCATTTAAAAGATTAGCCTTCCAATTTAACATTCACAGGCTTAAAAATTTAACTCGGAGTTTACAGAATCTAGTAATCATTCTACAGGGGTTTTTTTTTTGTTTTGGTTGGTTGATTGTTGGGTTTTTTGTTTGTTTGTTGTTTTTTTGTTTTTGTTTTTTTTTAAGTTCTTACCCTAGCACCTTTATACCTCAGCCACTGAAGAAAGCTAGCTGCTATAGCTGTATGGGCAAATCGCTAACTTCAGCGTACTGTAATGTGGCAGTACAGAATTCAGTGTGTGGTGAAAAAAACTAACCTAATTAGATACCTGAGATTAGTCTCTTCGCTGAGCTCCACTCACGTCCACACCTGAACTAGCTAGAGTAAAATTTCATCTGCAAAAAGCTGCAACCATACAGTATTCTACAGAAACAGAGTATCTCCTAATCCAGCTCTCTCTTCAAAAGCAGTGGGAAGCACTACTATGTTTTGAAAGAAAAAAACATTATGAGAAGACCCTCACAGGAGAGGACCTTCTTCCCTTTTAGTCCTTATTTTCAACTGGTCAGAATACTCAGATAAGGATGTTTAATGTCAAAACCTATGTGCCAATGAGACTGTATCTGTAGACAGAGGGCAAGTAGGAAATGTCATTGCCACAACTTCTGCAAACAATCTTTGACTAAATCTTAGAACATCTCCTCCTCATAGCCTATCATATCAAGTCCACCAGGACTAATATTTCCTGACTATCAACACCCCCTAATCATTTACAATTTTTAATTTAATGTTTAACAGCTTTCTTACAAAACAATTTGATCAAAATTCTTTCCGGTAACAGTTTTCAGGGACCTATAACCTATCTGTCAGATCTGCAAGGACTTGGAATAAACACAGCACATTCTCACCATATGGCTTTGACAACAGCACATTTGGAATATGTATAGTAGAAAAACTGAAATTATTACAAACTTTTTGGTGTCTTGGTTGTTTTTTTGTAAAAAATTAAACTGAGGGAAACTAAGTTCTTGTATATCCTGGTGTTTATATTCATGACTTATACAAAAAGGGGCAACAAACTAAGGTATATGGAAGGTGCAACTTCATCATGAAGCATTTCATGAAACAGTGTGAAAAAAGTCCCGTATTAGTAAGGCTGCTTAACTACAATTCACCTAAAACCAAATCATACTAGTCTCAGTTTTGATTAAAAGTGTCTAACCCACCTTTCAAGTGGTTTATGGCTGTATGAGTACAACAAACAGACAGAAAACATTCCCAGGCATTGGAACTTGATTTTCTACATTGCTAAACTGCTTTTGGCCTGTGTCAGCTACCACTTTTTCAAAGAGCACTGGGGCACAGTTAGGAGTCGAAATACAGGAGGTAGCATTCCCAACAGACAATCTGGATGCAGCCATGCTGCCTAAAGGTACGAGAGTTGCTAGGACAGATGCAGGCCAGTTGGCTTCTGTTCCAGACAACGCTGCTGGATTAATTGCTATCCAACAGGCAGTTAAGTGTTCTGCTCCATTGATGATCATAGTATTTAATCGTTGCTAATGCCTGTCTTTATATTAAAACTCAACAACAGTGATTTGAAAAGCTCAAAAGCCAAAGATCACTGAAGAAACAGTATTATAAGAAACAGCTTTTATGAATAAATGTAATCACATCCTGCAATTATGAGAACACTACAAAGAGAAGTTAACATGCTTATTACATGTCAGCAACGTTCTGTACCTTTTAAAAGTACATTGCTTTACATAGTTAAAAACCTATTCATTATCCTTAATGAATAACTGTCTTCCCAGCTGGAAATGTTCTGGTAATACTAAAAATAGTGTCTCATAGCCATTAAGCTTTATTGGTAGAATTTTATGCACAGAGAGACAGTACAGTAAAATTCATTTTCTTCCACATACGATTAACATTTTTTTTTACTTGCTCTTTTAACATTCTTTACCAAAACAAATCATCCTTCCTTATCACAGCAGCAAGGTTACACTTGAAAATTACATGGTTCCAAGGGAAGACTACACAACAAAGATAGATCTGCTAAAGGTTACAAACCTCATCTTACTCAAAAATATCCCCAAACAGAAAATAACGAGAGACTGGGAAAGTATTAGAAGGAAGTATCGCATGCCTGCCCTGTTCTTACTTTTTCTTACGCTACTGGAGACAGCATATCAGGCTAGACAGATCTTTATTCTAATATAGCACAGTCATATTTGTGTCTTTTTAAGTCAGCAAATAAGTTTAACCACCTTAAACTTTGCTGGTATTGTTAGAACAGAATTACTGTTACTCCGTAACACTCATGACCTAATAATTGGAACTCAGGTTACTGAAAGAACAGTAAGATTCCTGGTAACAAATCACTATATTACTGGATTAAACATAAATAATAAGGTTATCATGCATGAAGTTCAGACTGCCACATCTCCCTAAAAACCATTCTGGAGATGGGTTATGTGCTGGGAAATACCTTCAATTGCAGAAGTTTAGAAAACACCTGCTGGTAGCTTTGCAAGCTGAACTAGCTGGGAAGTTTCTGCTAACAACATGTCTGCAAAATTCATCATGCTTTATTAAAATAGTTTAAATAAACTGTCATAGGGGGAAACCTTTCTGTGTGGGGCCTACATGTAACACTGCCATCTGAGTGTGGACACAGGGCTGCAAATCCAGCCTCTCTAGTACACAACTGGTTAGACACAACCGGACACCAGGGGATTAATGACTCTTGAAACTTCCTTCATTTCTGAACATCAGCTTCCAAGACACACTCCCACCTTCTATAAACATTGCAATGAGACCTTCCTTAGGCTAAATGACTCAGGGCATCTACACTCCAAAAGTCTGCTGGCTCCCTCAGCTATCTAGATTTTGAGCACTAGAAAGAAAATCAAAACCAAAAGAAGGCAACCTTGAAATAAGGCAAAAAACAGCTCCCAGTAATGAACTAGAAGCCTTTGTATCTCAAGGAAAGGAGCAGTCTGCTCGGCAAAAATTCTTTGGAGAAGGACAAATACTGAGCAAAACTACTATAGTTCTCATTTTTACAGCTGAAAATCACTGCAGAAACTTGCTTATCATGTGCTGGTGTTCCCATGACAGTGTCACATCCAGCCCAGTGGGCAACACTGAATGACCTTGTTCATCCATAAAACTGGAAGAAGTATGGGGAGTTCTTTCTAACGCAGTTTTTACATACTAGAGCTTCTGTCTTTCATTCCACCTTTGAGAAGTGTAAGTATTTAATGGAAAAGCTCTATCCTTACATTTGACAACCAAAATTAAACAGGAAGATGTCTTCCTTTTCCCTGCTTGCCTGCTAGGATGAGAACTGGGACAAGGAAGAAAGAGGTTTCCATATTGCCTTGGTCCCACATAGCTTCTGCTTTAGGTTCTCCTGCAGCAAATGCTTCTATCATTCCTTAGAGCTTTTCTAAATGGCAATAGGAGCATGGTACTGACACGATTTCTCACTTTTAATGCTCAGTGCTAATGGGACTTAGATAGTGCATGTAGGGGTTTTTTTGTGGCATGTTTGGATCTGTATCAACACAATGCATTCTATTATTAACACATCCCAATCTGCTCTACTCTTTACCAAATTATTTGGAAAAAATATTTTATAGCTACTGTAGTAGGCAATTTATATAGCCAGTTGATCACCTGAATTTGCAGACTTCAGTCTAGCTCACACATAAAAAGCTACCTTAAATTCCAGCTTCTCCTGAACATACTTAGCTAAAGGATAAATAAATTGCTTTGTTGTATAAATTCACTACACAAAAATCTTGTTTTAACATTTTCCGCCTCATACTGTTATATTACATGCAGAGTCTCCATTTATGATATAAATTTAGTTTTATCTCTGTACAGTAACAGTCACAGTGCACTGTTCTACTTCTGAATCATTACATATTGAGTGATTATCTCTGATCTCCTTCCCTTACCCACTTGGCTTCCACTTAACAATTTATGAGCTGGAGATAGCGTGAGGCCAAACCTCGAAATAATCTCATTATTATCATTTATTTTCTTTAGTCATACTTTCGATCTCTATAACTTCCTGGGGAAATGAGTTTCATGACTTTACTATACTTCATGTGGAAAATACTTCCTTTTAGGTTGGTTACCTATTAACTGTATGTGCCCTATTTCTTGCATTGCAAAAAACAGTGATATGAAGAAGGTGGTACAGAAACTACTGCAATTTTATAGACTACTGTCATTTTGCTCTCCTGGTTTCCTAACCACTATTGCCTTTTCACACTAAGGAATACTTCAAATTCACACCGAATGTACTTTTTTTCTCCGTCTTCTTGAAAAGTATCAGAGCAATTAGGCAACAAAGTAATCAAGGAAACTCCTGAGTCTGGGAGTATGGGTGTAGTAGGGCTCCTTGTTAAGAGATTTACTTCTAACAGTTTGAACAAGACTGCAGAAAACAGAACCTACAAAAAACAGCTGACGTAAAACAGAGGTAAGACTTAGAAAAAAGTACTCAAGACTTAGTGGCAAATACGTATTAAATTCTCTTGTGAAAATTCCAGAATTATAGGTATAAATATCAAACACCAATACAATTTCCTACCTATTGAAATGTAAAATTAAAAAACTCATTAACATTGAAAAGATAACCTGAAAGTCAGCAAAAATTCCACGCATGGAACTAGGTATTTGATGTTTCTATCATCATCAATCATCTAATCTTTCTGCAAATGTGACTGTTGTCCTTGATTCCTAAGAAGCCAAGGCACAAAAGGATTCCTCTTAGCCACCAAAGTTAAGCGTTGACTCCAAATAACTTCCTAAATTCAGTTTATTCATCTTTGAACTGAAAGTGTAGAATGATGCTTTCAAGACAACAAGAAGAGTCATGTTGCTCAAGGATAAAGTCAGAAGAGTCCTTTAGCAGGCTGAAAAAGTTACTAAGTTGCTTGCCAGATCTCCTCTTCCACAAATTCTTTAATGTGCTTTCTTGGCTAATTATCAGTTTGCTCCCTGTATCAAGGCCAGTCCATTTTACAAAACATGACAAATACTCAGACACTGCAGTATAAAAAGTGTCTTTCTGTAATAAATCCGATGGCTTTTTTCTTTTACTCTGAGTGTCAAGATAAAATTTAAGCTGCATCGCCAAGCACACCATGTTCTTTCCCCAATTCCTTTAGATCAACATTTGATGGAAAAAACACACATACACACAAACACACGTTCTTCCCCACACCAAGTGTCTTAAGTGGAATTTGTTCACTAAGATAAAAAACTAGCAACCCCTCTTCACCACCACCCTCCTTTCCCCACTAAATCCCTCTACTTTCATCCCTGAAAAACTGCAAACACTAGATACCAGATATGAATATAGACAATGCCTCTCCCCCACTTTGAAAATACAGAGCCACTGTCCTGGACAAGATTATTTAAACAGAAGCTGGTTTTGCCCCACATTCTGCCAACTTTGTAAACCTGGCAGATAAAAAGGAACTTACTTAAACTCACACCAATTGTTCACTAAAGCAAACTAGCCAAAAGAGTGAAGAGGCAACACACGCAGACAACTGATTCTGCCACAGGAGTAGTGTCACAAAAACACATGTACCTGTCCACGTATACATAAATAGTTATACATGTAGATATTGGTATCAAAATAAAAACATTTCTTCACTCTCTCATTCTCATTACTGTTATCTATTACTTGGACAATAAATTGGCAAACTCAGACTTATTCTGTAGGACAACTAGGCATTTTTCTAGGATACTGTAACACACAGTAACCTTAAATGTACTTATGTCAGACGAAAGGCATAATGCTGCACAAATGAATAGTCTGCACACATACCAAAAACCTAAAAGTGAAACTACGAAGTCTTGGAAACTACCCAATTCTCCATTTTTAGAAAATCTGTTCCACCGTCTGAACTACAGGCTTTATCATAAGCAAAGCTAAGAGAAGCAATGCTACATTTCAAGCTCTAGAGTTGGTGGTTCTTTAACCACCAATCATGTAACTTAACAACTGACTTTCTACAGAAGAAAAAACATTGCCAGTAATAGTTTGTTCACCTAAACCTTCAAGAGTAAAGTGCCTTTGTGAGTCTGTATTACCCACATTCACAACTGTGGAAAGCATACAGAACACACAGAATGGCTACTGGACAAATCAGATGTGACTGCCATTTTTTCATTCTCAGTGACAAGGGTTTATTTTTGTAAGACACCAATCACTTATGCCCTAATTTACCTACATGTAATTATCTACCTAATTTTGCACAAGATCCTTCCTCAATTTAATTTAAGGCACTTAGATAGTAACACAGTATCAATGCTCTATATTTACCAGAGACATAAATGAATGGGTAGCTACACTTACGTCCAATAAAAAAGCTAGAAGTCAGCACTAGAATTTTATTGAAACCATAATTATATTTCTTCTGAATACTAGAATAATAATACTGAAATCATTCTCACAGTTGCATGTCAATTTATGTATTATTAATGAAATAAGTAAACAATTCAGTCTGCTTCATTTATACAAGTTATTTTTAAAGGCTGCATCTATGCTTTTTGACAGAAGCCTTCCCACAAAGAAGGCACTGCTTACTAACTTATAGATGGGCACCTGTTAACAAATCTGAAAGATAACTAGCAAAGCCAGCACATATGGCAATATCACACCCATGCAAATCTCCAGTAAATGAAGCAACAGATATGTCACTTAAGATTAAAAAGCATGAAAATCCCTGCAGAAAGCCGTTTGTCGCCTTAGCTTCACAATCCCACTGTCCACAAGACAACAGCATTCACATGAGGCAGACCTTCATTTTATATTAATAGTATTCCTATTTTTGCCAGGTGGCATACATTTTAAGATCTAAGAATGGCTTGAGGTAGTCTGGATAGAAATGAGGACAATAAAGAAAAAATACCTATCAAATGTATACATATAATTTCACTAAAGTGGTAGACAGAACTATACACCTTATTTGTGATACCTTTTTGTCCTAACAAGAACACGTATGACAATTGTAACAATGCTGCTTCTCTTACCTCTTTGTTTTGCTGTATGATTTTATTTAGAATATAAAAATAACAGAAAGCCACCTTACCTTTTTCTTCATCTATTCGAAAAACTCCTATACCAGATCCATCTCTGATGGAATATCTAATCTCTCCATCTCGTCCTGCATCTTCATCATAAGCGGATACTGTCATTACTGATGAGCCAACAGGGGCATCTTCTTTTATAAAGCCTTTATCTGCAAATATAGAGAACCGTGGAGGGTGCAAGTTTTCATTCACATCAACTATCTCAACCTCCACGTAACATGTAGAGGACAAAGAAATGGGTTTTCCTTTGTCCTTGGCCCGCACGGTCAAGTTATAAAGTTGTTTCTTTTCATAATCCAGTCTTTGTACAATACGTAGTGCTCCACTTAGTTTGTCAACATCAAAGATGCCATCTCCACTGTCCAAGAGACTATATCGTACTTGACCTGACTGGCCTAAATCAGGATCATAGGCTTCTAGCCATGTAATAATAGTTCCCTCAGGAAGATCTTCTCGAATTTTCACATGATAATTTGAAGGAATAAACTTAGGAGGATTGTCATTAACATCTTCTACAGACACTTTCAAAATAACTGTTGAAAATAATTGAGGTTCTTCAGTAGGTTGGTCCCTAGCCTCTATTTTCAAAAAATAGACGTGCTGTTCTTCACGATCCAGCATGCCTACAACTTTCACAACTCCTGTCACAGCATTAATAGTAAACTTGTCTGCATCTGTAAGAAGAGAATATTTCACTTCTCCATTAGCCCCCAAATCTTTATCAGTAGCTTCAATTTGAATTATTTCACTGTTTGGTTCTTTGTTTTCACTCACTTCAACAAAATAGCTGTCTTGCAGGAACTCCGGTGGGTTGTCATTAGCATCCAAAATTTTTATATCTAAAAGGTGCCAGGCAGACTTTTGTGGTATCCCAAGATCATAGACGGTAATATTTAGAGTATATTTATCTTTTACTTCTCGGTCAAGGGGAGATAAAATTTTCAGCACTCCTCTTTCCATATCAACAATGAAACTACTGTCTTCATTACCTCCAGAAATAACATACACTAGCTTTCCATTGAAGCCAGTATCAAGATCAGAAGCATTCACAAGCATTACACTGGAGCCTACAGGTTCGTCTTCTCTTATCTCAATGCTGCTGGGGAGAGTACTTCTGAACTGAGGTGCATGCAGATTCACAGAATGAGTGTCAAAGAAAACATCCTCAACTTCTCCACGACTGTGCAATTTATTTGCTTGTAAGAGTTTCTCTGCGAGCATTTTAGCAACACCAGTTTCTTCACATTGCAAGCTGACCGGTTTACGATTGGTAGCTACAGTTAAGTTGATATACAATGGTTTTGCAAAGTTTTCTCCATCTGTAGCTGTAATTTTCAAACTGTGAAAAGACGTTTTAGAACCCTGGCTATCTACTAGTGACTGTTTGAGTGAAAGTACTCCAGAATTTGGATTTAGGCTAAATAAATCCTTATCATTTCCAGATTCAATTTGGTATCTCACCAATTGGAGCTCATCAGCATCAATAGCAGACACAGTCGTTATTTGTTCTCCAACACCAAGATCCCTGGGGATTGTTCCCTCGCAATTTATTTTCTCAAACAGAGGTATATTGTCATTTAGGTTATTTAAAATAATAGTAACAGGAACTTCAACTTCTCGACGATATGGTATACCCCAATCAGAAGCTCGAATCCTTAAATTGTAAACCCTTGGCATCAATTCATAATCCAAATCTTCTGAGGTACTAATAATCCCACTAAAATGGTTAATCACAAATGGCAAATGATTTAGGTTTGCAATGCTATAGGTCACATAACCATTCTCCCCTTCATCAGGATCTTTTGCACTTACTCTCATGACACTGGTACCTATTGGCACATTCTCATCAAAGGAAGCTTTATAGGATGTCTGAGTAAATTCAGGAGGATTGCTGTTCATGCCTAGTACCTTAATTAATACTTTTGCAGAAGCTCTTCTGTCACTTGTCACAACTTCAAGTTCAAAATGGGATGCATATTGTGCTTTCATGGGTTCTAAAGTGGTAATAAGACCAGTGTGAGTGTTTAAATTGAACTTTACTTTGCCCGGTGTATTTTTAAATACATATTTTAAATGTGGGTAACTAGGCAAAGCTTTCACCATTATCACAGGTGTGTTTGGAGGGGCAAATTCACTTATTTCAGCTTTGTATATCTCTTTTTCAAATCTGACAGGACCAGATTTAAATTGTGGTGATGTCACATGAACAACTTTTACAGAAGAAAACTGTGGGGGATTCCCTTTGTCTTTAGCTTGAAGGGTAAGGTTGTATCCAAACGGGTGGCTCTCCCAGTCGACATGACCAACAGCTTTTATTTTGTATTCTTTACCTCCTGGAACAGACCTCACTGTTTTGAACTGTTGAAGTGGATCACCTGCAACAATATTTAATGATGCTATTTCCCCATTTGAACCCTGATCATTGTCCTCTACAGTTACAATTGCGTAAGTTGGATCTTTGTCCAATTCTGATGGAGTCAATGTAACAGCTGTAATAACGGGGGCATATTCGTTTGCTTGCTCTACATGAACAGTGAGTTTTGCCATACTGCTTATGCCACTACTACCGTACAGTTTCAGCCCACGGTCCACTGCAAGAATTTCCATCTCATAATGCTTAGTGTCTGAGTAGTCAAGTCTGCCAGTCAGAACTACCACACCACTAGTCGGATGTATAGCAAACACATCTGTTCTTTCTTTAAAGCTATAGTAGAACTCTCCATTTGTTCCTATATCTGCATCTGTTGCACTGACTTTTGCGATGCTGGTCCTTATTGCTGTGTTTTCAGGCAAAGAAACACTGTAAGATGTTGGAGAAAACAAAGGTCGCAAGTCATTTGTATCCAGCACCTGTATCCTGACCTTCGTGCGTGTTTCAGCATTCGTATTTTTTTCAACTGCTTTAACAGTCAGCATATAGTGGTCTTTTACCTCTCTGTTAAGGATAGCTGTGTTTCCTCCCTTGGTCCGTATTCTCAAAAAGCAAAAGTTTCCAAGAACATATTCTTCAGCTTTGAATAAGTTCTCATTGTCACCAGAAATAATTTTATATCTTAAGTCCCATAATGGATTTGTAATGTAAATGCCCATTTTCACTGGATGCCCAACATAAGTCTTGGCTGCAGAATTCTCATACACAGTGGCATTATACTGTACTTGTGTAAATTGCATTGGTGGAGCATGATGTGGCCTTTGATTTCCTTCACAGTTTCCAAAATGCTGCACCAGCAGCATCAGCAGCAACAGCATAGTCAAGTATCTTCCCATGGCAGCAATTACAATGAAACCCTGAAACAAGAGAGAGATGTGATAAGACTTACGACTGTTCAAATACTATTCAAATAACCTTGATGCTTAGTGTAGAATTCACACTTGAAATAAAAAACAGAAGTTACACATCTAGGTTATAACCTTTTTTGCAGAAAGTTTCAACACGATTTACAGTAATAGAAAGGCAGATAAAATAAAACTCCTAAAAAATGCCAAGAAACTGCAAGACCAAAAGTCTACGAATTACTACCATGACACAAGGGGAACACACAGAGATAACTTCAAATGAACAACTCCATGAAGCAACATGTTAGAAGAAATATGCCAGTGCTGCCTGTTATAAGTGAACAAACTAGATCTGAACTAATCTGAAGCAGTGAACACTCACTCCACTCCTCTATTTCATAGATTGTCTTCTGACAGAAAATTCTTCACACTCATTTAACTGATTGTAAAATGGCTGATGTCCATTAATGTCGAAGTAAACTGAAAGAGTTTGCTTGAAATTAACATGAAATCTTCAAAGTATGCTATGAGCACCTGTTTCAAGAATTATAAAAAATTATAAACAGAGAATAATTCTAGATGTATTATATTCTCTCCAGCTCTGAGTACCCTTATAAGAGTAGTGGAGAGCAGCGCATATAATCATAAAAAAAAACAAAACAACATTTTTATTAGCATCACTAAGTTGTAAAATCAATAAAATCTGAAACAAATCGGTATCAAGAACTATGAGAACAGGAATCTATCAAAATAACTGGAGGAACTATTAAGACATTGTTCTCAAACATACTCCAGAAATGACAGGGAGAGACCCTGAAACAGCAAGATGGACATGGAGGCACATCCTCACTGGCTTTCGCTTTTGAAGAAGTCAGTGTATCATTTCCAGCGCCTAAATCAAGGCAAGACTGCAATAAGAAGGCAGAAATCTCAAGAACAAGACCTTTAGGACCACCTTCTTTATCTGGGTTTATAAGCAACAGTCTTTACTCCCCAAAGTCTCACAGGATAACAAAGCAAAGCTTCACAATGCTTCCTCAACAAGCCCAACTTTTCAAGCAAGTCTTGGGGAAAAAAATTATTTCCAGCAAGTAGAAAGCAATCTAGCTTTAACTTAATTTCTTTGATTACATAGTATGAATTCTTTTCTTTCGCCTTTCTGTATTTACCCTAAATATTTTTCCCTTACCTCCCCTTTAGTATCTTTTTCCCTGGCCAGTCTGTTATATAAGTCATACTAATTGCTAACGGTACCCTTCTTTCATTCTTCCTGACCTTTTTTCCCCACATTTTAGCCCTAGTTTGTCCTCACTCTTATCTTTGGCTGCCAGCCCGCCCCTCAGTGCCTATCCTCACACTAGTTCTGTTTGTCTCAGCTGAAGAGGTATCACATTATGTTGTCTCCTTCCTCCACTCACATTTTCTCTTACAGTTATTTCTCTCTCCCCTAATTCCTACCTGCTCAGGTAGATACATGAAAGATCACATTGGCTGAAATTCCATAGACTGCCTCTGTCCACTAGAAAGCATAGAGCAAATTAATCTAGTTGTGTCAACTGTTCACTCGAAAACCTCACAAGCAGCTAATTCAATCACAGCCATTACTAAGTCAATGATTTTCAAAAGAGAAAATGTTAAGACTCAGATCCACACAAACTATAGGAAATACTGGAGAAGAGTAATGAAAACTTAGCTAGTATCCTTTTGGGGAAAAAAAAAAGTGCTTTAGTCTTCCAAATCTAGCAATTATTTTACATTATTAAAGATATAACCATAGCAAACAATAAAAAGTGAATGAGCAAACAATAAAATCTGTATAAGCTTTTAAAAGTACATCACTAGCTGGAACCACTACTTACAAGGTCTTACCGCTGGAAGAAGGAAAGGTTGAGAGGGCAAATGAGTGTGAGGTTGGAACACTCACCATTTCAACCGGTTAACAATATTATTCCTCTATCTACTCTTCTTCCCAAGCTATGATTTGTCCTGGGAATAAACAGACACTTGGGTCTCCAGGGGCTTCATCCTCCTAATATACTGCCAAGTAAAAGACCACTTTCATCCAAAAAAACCCAAACAAACCCAAACAAAACTAAAAAATCCACAACCTAAACCCTGACATAAATAACTGATACTTCCCAAAACTGAGCAACTGAAGATGACATTAGACTGCCCAAAAATACATTTTATGAAATTATTACATCATTTTAAAGTAATCAACAGAAACAGGTTCTTTTATTCCATCTTGCTGGAATTTGGAAGCTATTATCAAAGATTACTTAATGATCAGATCTTATGTTGGTCTGATCAGATATTTCCCTCTTTTCTCCCTCAGTTACACTAGGATTTTTTTCATTTTAAATAAAATGTATGTTGAAGTCCAAAACCCAGCTTCACCTCTGATGCTATGGCATCCTGTAACTGACTGCCTATACTTATGTTTGGCAAAATGCTGTTTGGTATATTTATTATGTAAAACACTGCACTTGTCTCTGTCTTTTATCATTTGTTCCTCACATCTCAGGCACATTAGACACAACGCGCACCACGCTAGGATGCATTAGACTGCATTAAGATATCCAAACTTCTCATTAAAATTCAAAGTTGAACACGTGTAGGTATTCACTATTACCGTAAATATTTTCCTGTGCCATAATATCTTAAGCACTTTTTGCTGCTTCTCTGTAGTAACTGCAGTGGAGTCCGCTCAGAACTGGCAACAGACAGCATATTACACACAACAACACAACTACCAGCAAAAGATTCCACTCCACAGCCACAACTTCTAAGGTCTGCTGAGTCACAAGAGCATAAGAGCATCTCTCAACTGAAGGATTATTAGCCACGTTAAATAAAACCAAGTAACTTCTGCCACATGACATTTTTTCCATCTTGTCATAATTTAGAGAGCTACTGGAAACTAAAAAATGTTGAACCAGGATTATCCAAAAATCAACATAATCTTGAAAAATATCTAAAGTATTAATGCCAGTTTTAAAGACAGTTCAACTACTAAGGGGAAATATAAAAGTGTTAAGATAAAGTGACAATGTGTTAGATATAAACTCAGATGGCACATTACGGTGAGCCAGAATGACTGAATTTCAGAAACATTTTAGCCAAAGGCTATACTTTGAACTCCTAAATCTTTTATTATCTTTGGAATATGACCAGTTTAGGATTTTCTGCATCCGTTTTCAACACATAAGGCAACCGTTTGCTTAACAAAACATCATAGCCCTAGGTTTGTAAAGGGTAATTTTTTCTTCTATGTATATCCAGGTCATTTTTATTTATGTGCATATTCAGCACTGGGATACATAAGATTGTTTTACTACTTAGTTACAACGTTAACAAAATTATTAACACATCAACACCCTTAACATAATTTGCATGTGGGGAAAAATACTAACACAACTTAGAAATATGAACCATATTAAATGTATAAGAATAAGCAAAATTTTGGGGCTAGCAGACCTCAAATTGGTATCCAAATAATCTTCATTTGTAAGTTAAGATAGTAGTTACATAAAAGACTATTTCTCTTAGCAGTATGTTTACAGTATCTATACTTATCTGAGACTTGAAAGTTTTAAGCATAGCATACAGAATTTAGTAAGCAGCAATCTTAATGCCAAGCCAGCCAACAAAAAACAGTCTTAACAAGCTTATCTTCTACATATCAATGGGGAGAATACATTGAGAGATTTACTCCCCGAGCAACCAAATGAAGTTGCAGGTAGAAAAAAAACCCAAACAAATAACTAAATGAGGCCCCATAGCCCAACTCACGATGAGTCTCAGTCCCATTGGTATCCCTTTTCTACATGTAAGATCTGCCAGCTAGTCCAGAAGGACTAAGCTACATAGTTTACATTAGCAGAATAGGACTCCGCAAGCACAGCCTGTTACGCTGCTCTAGGGACACATCAAAGAGCATTTTGAGGACTAAAAGAGGTCTTTTAGTGCTGTTTCTACAGCGCTTGTCTACTGAAATCTCTAACTTTTAACGAATGTAGTGGGGGTTCCCCCCCCCCACGTGCACCAGCTTCGCACCAGCTTCTTTGATTTGAAGTGTTAAGCTACTAAAATGTCTCTAACAATCAAAACATCACCTATTTACTTTAAAGGTCAATTTTGATCAGCGTATGCAACTGATGCCTCTTGACACAAATGCACTGTGAAAAGTTATTACTGCAGTAACTAAACAGTCATGACAGGGCTCCTATTGTAAAAGTCTATGAAAGACTGTGTGGCTTTATGGGCTGTCCTAACTGTAGTTACATACACTCTTTCAATTGTTTAAAAGCAATTACTTATGCAGTCTGATTGAAAAAAAAAATCAGGTTTAGCTGTTTCAACATGCTTAAGTTTCCAATCAAAAAAAACTTAACAGTGTCTTTTGCTTTTCTGGGAGGGAGGGTGTCCGCCTGCTTTGGTATTCAGAAAATTAACACATGATGAAAGCGTATGGTAAAGTTACTTCAGTAAAGCTGGTAAGTTATTTAAAAAATGTATATTGTCACAGAGATTAACGTAATAGCTTCAATTTGTGACTAAAGTCCAGTAAGTTTTATGCTTGTATTCTCCACATTCTGAGTTAATCTCAGTAGATACTTTGCTTTATGCTTTCAAGATCTGCTGTTAAAAGGAAAATGCAACTGTTGTATTCAAACCGCATGCAAAAATTCTGAATCCAGAGTAAAACAGTCTCACACAGAGAATCTTTACTATTTATCTGCATGGCAGTTACTACAGTGTATCTAACACTGAACTCGCCAGCTGTGCAAGGAAAAGCAATCTCTGATCTCTGTGAATGAGAAAGTTCGATTGAAATTTAACACCGCACCTCAACGTCTGTGGTGCCAAAAATAGTTTTACTGAGCTTGAACTCCGTTTTAAACTTAAAAAAAAAAATAAAATACGGGTTTAAAGGAGTTTTATGTTTGCTCCCTTGCACTGATAGCAGTGATAACTTAGCCGTAAAAAGTTCTTTCGCATGCAAAGTTATAAAAAACAGGAGACTATGCTACTACTGGGACGACTGCTGAAGTTCGTCTTCCAGTCTCCTGAAAGTGAGATTTTAGGATTTCACAGAGAACAACCAAACACTGAAATATTTTTCAGTGTAAAAGTACGGTATTTTACTCACTAAATCGCTCAGTATTTCCACACGGTTAGACAAGAAATAGGAAATACACATCTATCACACAGCGTTCTTTTATTTTACAGAAAGACAGTGGGGAAAGAATACAGGTAATATTTCCCAGGCAATTGTTTAGGAACAACCTCCGCTCAAGCAGTTGAAACCGTAGGAAAACTTTCTGTCCGAAGGCAGCCCTTTTAAATTCAGGAATGCGTTTCCAAGGAAAAGTTTACCAGGCGGGGGAATGAGTTACCGGCGGTGAGACACCACCCCTCACCGCGGGGCCGAGAGGCGCACCTTTCAAACACGGCTTTGTGTTCCTTCAGCTGCCGTGAAGAGGAAGCAAAAAAGCAGGCGGCAGCAGGCGCCTGGAGCGCTGAGCCGGGGTCTCCGGGAGCCGCTGCTCCAGGGCCCTGCCCGGCGCCTTTCGGAGGGGCCGGCAGGAGCGCATGGAGGGACGCGGCGTCAGAAGTGCGAACAAAGGAAGCAAAGTCCCCCCGAGGTGCCGCCCGCCGCCGGCTCTCCAGGGAGTTGAGTTCGCAATGGCCCGTCGGAGGCATCCGAAGACACCTGGCCTCCAGGGCAAGTAGCGCCGCCACCCCTCGCCCTCCACGCAGCTTCCCGGCACCCCGCCGGCTCTCCGGGGAGCGCGACGCCCGGCAGCCAGCCCGGCCCGGCCCGGCCCAGCGCGGGGGGAGTGCGGAGGGGGAGTGG
>VZRW01002198.1:0-55678 GCA_013398125.1 Aegotheles bennettii
CCCTGCTCACTGATTGCTGCTCCTTGTGCTCACTCCAACTCCATTCGTATTTCATAACAGCAGCTGTAGATGGAAACTCTTGGTAAGTAATATGAAGGCCAGCTCCTAGCCTATGGCAACGTAACTGTGATTTTTAAGTCTTAAAAAGGAATGTTTTGTGTAGGACTCACTGAAAATTTACAATTGTCATGTTTCAAATATTCAGTGATAAGGTATGAAATGGAATAACTACCTTTTCCTCTACCTCCTCTAGAAATTCTCCACATTTTGACAAAAATTAATAAAGAAATCTGATCTATTCATTCAAATTTTAAACCTTAGAGGGAAGTGATCTCCTCAGAATGGCACTGATGAAGAGGAACAAAACTGTACATATCAGGTGGAATTCATTCAGTCCCATATTTCTGTTGACACCCTTCCATGCTCTCCAGACAGGCAATTCCCACCAGTGTCTTATTCCAGTCAGTGGGTCTGTGCAGTCTGATGAACCTCTCTGTTTTCTGAACTAATTCAGTTTGCAGCATATGCTGCACAGCCCATCAAAGCCAAGGCCCACAGGAGTTCCTGCACCAACTTATGTCTTTGTCCCGCTGGGTAATTTCACACATGAGTACCTGAGCGGGCTGTGTGAAGGGAGTGAACACCAAATTTCTCTTATTATCTGTTACATAGCTAACAGACATTTCTATTTGGTCTGATGAATTGATGGAGAATCTGAGCTTCTTTTCACACTGTTTTCTATTTTTGCCTCCAATATAGCAAATGAAGCTCACTGTGATGAAGTGCAGAAGTTGCACTGTGGGATGCACACACTCTCTAGCCAGCAGCAGTACCAGGAGGGGTGAGGGCTCTGAGAGCTATGAACTTCTACAATGCTTTCACTTGCATACCTGGAAATTACAGACATATTACCTTATTAATAGGAAGTGGAGCCAGGATCCCAGTCATATTTCATAGTGCTCTCTGGTGATTCCCTTGGCTCAGACCCATGAGGATCTGGCTAAATTTGTCTTAGGCTGTGACTCACTCAAACTGTTGCTAACTACTTTTTGTCTCACCCTGAAAGGAAGATGTCTCTGTTTTCTCCTACAGGGGGGAAAGGGATGCTTCCTTTGGGATTCAGGGTCTGCCCTGCTCTTTATCGGGAGAACAATCTGCTGGTTCAGCCTCAATTACTGCTGTCTACCTTTAGGGGTGAGAGATAAAGACTTGATCTTTGGCTGATCACTGATCCCACATGGGAATTATGGGCAGAATATTTCCTAGGGATATGTAGACATCTTTCCAAATGTATTGCAGAACTAAGCTCTAGGTAGGTGATGATACATCTTTGTCATTAACAGAGACTGGGGCAGACACCAAGAGTGAAACACAGTATTTTGGAAAATCCAAACAGCACCAAACACCAGAAGGGCTGATGTGAATTTTCCAGACTGCATTCCAACAGATAAAACTCGTCCACCTGAACCTTTATATGTCCTGCCAGATCTCTCACATCTTTAATCTAGAGATCCCTAGAGAGACCCAAACCATGGAGATATGGTTTAGCATGCCTCCTCAGCTCTCCAACTGCAGAAGCTTGAATGCCCAAGAAGTGTTGGTTCTCTTGCTGAGAACGGTACAAAGGGGTGCTGGACATCTTCAGTAATGATGGTAACTTCTGGGCAGTGAGTCTGTCCCCTACCAGCAGGACTGCCTTATCTTTGCACTTTAATGACCTCCAGCTATTTCCAAGGCAAACTGTGAGGATATAGTCTTATCATAGAATCATAGAAACATAGAACATGTTGAGTTGGAAGGAACACTCCAGGATCATCAAGTCCAACTCCTGTACCTCTGCAGTTAAGTGATGACTTAAGGTCCTATCTTGCTCTCTGAACTCAGCTGGGATGCAAAGTGAAATCTGTAGCTAGTTCTTTCACATCTTTTGTCTTTTCTTTTCTGTCCATTGGCAGTCACATAAAAAGTTTTTTCACCGGATGAAGGAGACTTGAGCTGCAGGGCATGTCTCAACACATCATTGTTGCTCATGCCAGCCAGAACTCAAAGCAAGAAGCATCTGGCTTGCTTCAACGACAGTGAAAACCTGACATTGGCCTCACTGCCATTTGGTGAAAACAAAGAAGCCAAAGGAAGTTTGCCTCTGTCATTTCACGCATGAGAGAAAGGCCATACTCCTCAATTCCTGCTGCCTGCTTGCATCTTCAATGTGCTCTAACTCAGATACAATGCTGCCCATTACCATGGCCTATACTGAATCGCAAATGTTGCGTATAAACTGTGACATGAAGTAATCATATGACACATTTTCTGCATTTTCCAGTTGATTCTCAAATATCCTGTTCTAGTGCTTGTATGTTTTACTGTAGGTAAAACATAATGGTTCATGCCTTCGGTCATATAGCAGCACCGTCTTTTTCAGACCTTGCATGGTATTTACTGGTGGGCACAGTTTAATTGGTAAGACAATGGTGAGTCCTAAGCTCTTAGATATTGAGGTTATCTATATGGGAAAAAAAGAAGGAGTTGGGAAAATTAATAGCTTTTCTGCAAATCATTGGTGGAATAAAACAAACTTATGGAGAAAACTGACAGCATTTGGAGAAAAATCTACGTGGTTGATGTAGGCAGCTGTAAGGCAAATACTGGTTTTGCACAAATCTGCATGGTTTCACGCTTCTCAAATGGTATCATTCAAAAAATTTCATAATAGGCTGTCCTTTCTAAATATGTGCCTGTGAGGGCAAAATGTTTGTGTGAAATGGCTTGTCTTCCATTCCTGGGTGCCAGGAGAGATGGGAATGCTGCTTTCTCTTGTTTCCCTTTGTTGCCTCCACCATCAGATATGAAGAAAAAATGAGCCTGTGTTCAGTACCCCTGCAGTACCAGCAGTCTGCCTAATTAAAAAAGGGCAAGGTAGAATGAGTCCTGCAATCTGTTTTAATCTTATCTACACAGGAAAGAGATTTTTATGCAAAGTTAAAACACCTATATTATACTGCTGTAATTTCTTTGAGCATCCTTACTGTGGAATAAGGGGGCTTCATTTCTGGTTATTTTATATCAACCACTTGGCAAGACAGTGTTAAAGCAGTTATCCTTTTAAATGTTCTTAACACAAAAAGGAGGAGCACACCAGAAACACTTATAAAAATAAAACCAATTTCCCCTCCCCACTTTTATCTTTCAACATTATTTACTGCTCTGCTCTATCAGCTGTCAGTTGTCATGTGTCTTTCTGTTTTTTTGTGTAAGTATTTAATATAGTAGCAGCTGTCTGCTGTACTTGATTCTATTACTGCATATGAGACTAATTGTGTTCAGTGTGTTCAGCACCAAGGCTATGATAATTGATTCACCTTGTATCCTTTGTATGTATTTTTCTGCGGAATCTAACAACATATTCCTGCAGGAATGCTCTCCCAGAATGGTGTTCTTCTCTCTCAGCCATACAAACAGGGAGCATTCCTACCTTGCGAAACAAGGAATATGCAGCTGCAGTTACCCTTAGCACGAGTGACTATGTAAGCTGTCTGGAGGGAGTGTGATACAGCTGATTCTCTTTGAGGTCCTCCATGGTCTGGCGCCTTTGCTGCAGGCAAAGTGAAGCCAAACTTCAGGAGCTCCAAGAGCGCTCAACTGGGTCAACTCACTAGACAGGCACACGAGGGAATCAGAACGGAAAGCACATCCTAAGGCATCTAATCCAACCCCCCAATACTGCATACAGTCAGATCACACATTCCGTCTGGCAAATATGCCCTGTCCTCCTGAAAACATTATCAGGGTTTTTGTCTGCTCCCGTCTAATCTATTTGAAGTCTGTTCTGGAACCTCACTCACCAAAAAATCTCCCTAATTTCTAGTCCAAATTTATACATTCTCAGATTCCACCCACATGTTCTTATGTCTTTAGCTCAAATAATTCTCCTTTCCTATCGGTGAATTTATAGATTAATTTGTGTATGTTGAGGTACCACAGTCCCTCCCAGACCATCAGAAACCAAAGCTATGCTACATATAACAAACATTTTGCACATTCAGTACATTGTTAGTGGACACACGCTTAACCTGTCAAGGCTTTGGAGCAGATAAGAGAAAAAGCTCTGTCTGGCCCTCTTGAGATGACCAAAAAGCCTGCAGTTACAACTAGCAAAGTGTTGTCCTGAGATGGTAAGTTGTCCTGTCCTGTGGGATTAGCACTTCACTGATACTAGAAATACCTACTGACCCATTTGGAAACAGCTCCATCACAACTGTGCTCAAATTCCTCCCATCTGTTGCCACAGACACTACCTCGCACTTTGCGCTTCATAGCATTTCTCAATGTCATCCAGTTCTTGTTGCCTGATTATTTTAATCCTTCTTCCTGCTGAGGGTGCCAAAGCTAGTACTGCAGTCAATACCTCAAGACTGGTCTTCAGACCAACTTTTTGGGACCTCCATCAGTGAGCTTCTTCTAGCAAGCTGTTTTTCTTTCAGCACATTGCCTTGTCCCTTATCCTTATTAGCCAGTTTCCTACCTAGATTCCAGTCTTTACAGTGCTAATCCTGTTCCTTAGCTTATTTGATAATTTTCTACACTGCACCGTACAAAAACCTTACAGATTTGATCTACCATTTGACTTTTGTCTTCAAAAATCTGTTAAATTATCAGACAGACATCAGATTTAGATGGGTTGATTTATCTTTTGTGAACCAGGTCTCATTTTATCCAATTTATCTCCATGTCCCTAATTCCTCCTCCCTGGCGTCTACTTCTGATTTTAGTTTATTGTCTACTTCATATTAATGCTTCCAACTGTCTATGTTCCCAAGCTTGAAAGTATTCAGATTATTGTGTTCTGTTTCTACTTCTGACATAGCAATTTTAAATTTCTATTAATTATTGCGCATTGTCTTCATATTTAACTCTTGTCCTTACTGAATGTGACAGAAGGTCCCAATTCCATTTTGGTGCCAAGCTAAAGGTTGTCTAATTTTGCCCTCTGCTGTCTTCGCATAGCAAAACTGTTTCTTCTCTTCATATACAAGAACTTTTTGCAGTTTGTTTCACTTTCTTCTTCACTGCCAAGCTTGGTTTCTTTTGCAGCAATTAGACTTAATTCCTTTTCTTTTTCACCTGCATAATATCAGTTTTCCTTTGTGATTATTCTTTACTCCTTGTTTTCTCTCTATTTATTTCTAACAATTTTTTTAAAGGATGTTTTATCCAATTGCATCTGGAGCTCTCCCAACAAGTTCTCCTCTTGTACTTAAGGTACAAAATCCAGATTATTTTCAGTCAAAGCTACTTCGAATCTCCTTCAGACCGATTATGAGCCTTTTAAACACTCTTGCTTGCTAAACAGAACACATGCAGGTGATGGGAATAACTCCAGAAATTTTAGTTAATTAAGGTAAGTTGCTTAGCAGCAGTGTTGATGACAAACATCTATCCCATATTATGGGTATGAAAGCTACCCAGTTTAGTGAGAAGGGAGATTTTAGACAAAAAGAAGAATTTTTTGGAAGACTTTCTAGCAGTTAATAAAGTACCCTACTGCTTAGGTTGAAAGCATGTAAAAGTAATGTCTCCTGACTGATGTTATCTGTCTGTTGACCCATTCCTTCATTTTGGTAGGAAACAGAAGGTAATTTGGATGCTTTAACACTATATGTCTGTAATATTCATATTTGGCTGGTAGGAGGCACAACTGGAGTAAGCACTTCAATCCAGTTAGTTAACAAAACAGGCAAATTAATTTGTTTCCAATTTTACATGTTTCTTCCTGGTGGCTTATGGACCATGTGGATGGCCAGACATAATTCTTAACACCCTTCCTAAATATTCTGCCTTTTTTTCTGGTTATTTCTGGAGACAAGGACTTACACAATTCCATAAGGAATCTCCAAATTTATAATGTAGCTATTGTATTTAACTCTTACCATTTGTTTTCAAAGACGATTCTGTCTGCACCTCTAGGGAACTTCTAGCCTTTGTTTCCATATGCTAAGGCGGAAATAGCATTCAATTTCAAGAATTATAATTTGAAAGTCTTTGTAGATTTTCAGTAACTGAACCTTATTTAAGCTTCTGAATGCAGCTGTTGCTTTGCTAATTCATGACTTTTTTTTTGGTTGCCTTCTCTGGGTTGAAAATTATTGCTGAGGTATGTAACTCAACACATTCATTGTACTCACTTGTTTTCAAAAGTGTGTTGACTTGGGAAATATTGAGGTTCTCATTTTTTTCCCCACAAATAATTATGAAACTAAGCCTCTTAGTCTGTTTTCATATTAATTATCATTTAGAAAAAGTGTGTTGTCGGTAAGATTCAGCTCTTTTAATGGGATGTCTTTGTTATGTTTTTCTGTCTGCACTTTTTCTTGTAATAAAGAAAAAGACAGTATTTGTTTTAATATTTTTTCTTTCTGCAGTTCATTCAGACAATTTTATTGTTCTCTTTTATGTAGTTGTATTGCTTCACTTCCCCAGATTTCCTTTTTCAGCCCACGCTCACCACCACCTTTAAAACACATATGGTTTTGTTGAAGGTTTATTATTCAAGAATTAATTATTTCCAATAATAGGAAGATTCCCACTAATATGTCTACACTTTCATATTGGGTAGGAATTACAAGCACTTCACTTTTACCTTCCACATGACTCTTTGCTGCTTTTTCCAAAACACTATTTATTTCCTTCAGAGAGTAAGAATTAAACTCCATAATGTATTCTGTGGTATCACAGAATCACAGAATCCTAGGGGTTGGAAGGGACCTCGAAGGATCATCTAGTCCAACCCCCCTGCCAGAGCAGGGTCATCTAGAGTACATCACACAGGAACGCATCCAGGCGGGTTTTGAATGTCTCCAGTGGAGGAGACTCCACAACCTCTCTGGGCAGCCTGTTCCAGTGCTCTGTCACTCGCACAGTGAAAAAGTTTCTCCTGATGTTCACATGGAACCTCCTATACTCCAGTTTGCAACCATTGCCCCTTGTCCTATCATTGGTCATTATTGAAAAAAGCTGATCTCTGAACAACTTTTTCCTTATACTTCCTTATACTAAAACACAAAACTAAAGCAAGCAAGGTAATGTGAGATGACTGTTATTTGTCTTCAAGTGCTCAAAGCCCATTGTTACAATACTTGTTTTTTTGCATTTCTTTGAGTTAATAATATCCAACTATTAACTCCAAATGCAAATGACTGATGGATGGAGGCCTAATCCTAAATGTAAGGATACCATTGCATGTTCCACCAGTACAATGCTCTTGCCTCCCTTTCGCTGCTCTAGTGCTCATATGCCTGGAGCATTGTTGAGCCTGGGGACAGAGATGGGGACTAGTGAGATCACCTCTCCTGACTGCAGACAGCAGTGACTTCAAACTACATACAAAATGAAACAACATCCTGGATTACACACAGCCCCAACTCCCTAACCATATCTCACTGATTCCCTAAGCACTGCTCCCTCTTACCTACCCCTGCTAAGTCAGCAGAGATGTGGGGATGATGGACTCAGCATTCTGCAAGATGTTAAAAATTCAGGTCCCATGACAGTGACGTGAATTACCTTCTTTAAGTAGTCAAACTATATTCCTGTTTATTTATCCACGTTCAACTCATTCTCCAAAGACACTTCTCTGTTGAAGACACTTAAGAGAGAGTATTTTATAATAACTGAAAGCAGTATCAACCCTCAGCATAACACTGTCCATATAGAGAAATGACAGTGTTGGAAACTTATGATCCTGTGGCTCCTCTTCATTTTCTATAAAAAAATCAAAGGAATCGAATAGGTTCTATGCTAGGACTTAAAACCTTTTGTTTCATGATTTTGTTTGGAAAGTAACAACTTCTCTCTATAAGGTAAATAAACCACTTTCCCAGTGCCTTGTAGGTCAGAGCACTTAAGTGGTTCATTGCAAGCAAGTCTGACCACCAATTTAAGTAGATTACACAGGCAGATACACTGCCTCTTTTCTTTCTCTGGGGGCTGTCTGTGAACAGGCTGATTTTACACATTTGTTTACTACATTTAACATTTACATTCTTTTTTTCATTTCATGTATTTTTTTGAGTAGTCAACATCCATTAGGCAATTTGCTATCCAATATGACCAAAGGCAGAATTCAGTCACACAGTGGTGCTTTTTTTTCCCCTGACTGGTTGGCTTGTCAGTATAAACTACTTCTTACTTCAGTCTGAAATTGGTTCTATTTAGTGATCATGTGAGTTTCAACTGGCCTCAAGCACCTTTCATACAAATGAAAATTTACCTACCTTGCACATGTATTTAAAAAGAGTACAAATGTGTCAAACTGAAAAGCTCTTTTGAAATTGCAAACAAATCTTTTAACATTTTTACACTTCAGCTATGCAGGAAGATTTGATGCTGAGACATAAGAACATTTGATTCAAAAGTTGGACACAATAAAAAGGGAGGAGAAATGGAGAAAGAAAAGAAGTACTATGACTATCTAATCATTGATACTAAAACCCAAAACCCATGCTATGAGCTGACAACCAGATGTGGAGTAGCAAGGCATGGAACAGTGCTGTTATCAGCAAACGCTGTTAACCAGGCATTCACTAAGAATATTAAGAAAGCTAAATTACATAGTTAAGAGAATATAAACCCATGCACAGGTAGGTAGATCAGCTCCTGGCTGTTCTCTTGCTATAATTATGAACTAGTTCCTATCTAGCAAACCAAAACGTTGTTCTGTAATTAAAGAGAAAAAAATAATTCTTAAACTGAGATGTGAAATGCAAACTGAATCTATTTCAAGAACAGAAATCCTGCATTTGATTCTCTTATGAAACACCTAAAGCTGTTGTTTCTAAAACAAAGTATGCTTGCTGGAAACTGGCAACTGCTCACTGCAGCTGCTAGGATTATCTCCTTGGCAGATGCCTGGAAGCCTTAAAAGCTCCTTCTTGGGGTTCTGGGCTGCCTAATGCAGAACTGAGATATGTTGTCTGGCTTCCAGAATCCATGAACTGCATAAGTCGTGTTTTCTCATGCCTGAGATCTTCCAGTCCTAGAATACCTGGCTGAAAATGTTGGAAAATATGCGCTGCTGCAACCTTAGATGAGTGGGCAAAATAACAGTCAGGGTCAGAGAAATGCCAGCCTGTGTTTCCTTGGGAGCATACTGAAAACAAGATGTTTTCACTTAGCACTTGCGTTCTGTTAATTAGGCATTTTAAAAAAAATATTTTGCTAGAAAACTCCTAACCAGTTCTGTTGCGAGCAGTCTTTAAACATGAGACCAAAACCAAAAAAATCCAAAGCTAAAAGCCCTGAAAATAACCTAAAAACTTTGCATTTATGATGAGCTAGTATCTGAAAAAATATAACTGAAACTGAAGTTTTCATTGTAACTTCTGCAATATGAATGCTACTTATTTTATATTCTTTTTGACAGTTCCAAAACAGTGAGTAGCCATGTTTCACTATTCATGCTTAGCAACTAATGAATCTATTGCAAGATAACACTATGAAAGGAAGACATATCCTTTTAACAATGCAATTAGCTGCCATATATGTGCTGTGTTGTTAAAAATCTGCTGTCAGACTGTGAAGCATCTTGGTGGGGGTAATTTCATTTTCTAGCTTCTACTCTTTTTTGTCATTTTACTTCATAGCTTTTTTATTGTATGGCATCCTGCACCCTCAGACAAAGCGTGAGTGGATGTGGGCCTTTCTGTCACAGATATATACATTCAAGTGTGAATAAAGACATACCTAACTCTTTTCCACCTCAAGGTAGGTCTCAATTATAGATGCCTAACTATTTTCTAAGTGATTATAATTTGGAGGAGGAAATTCAACTAACTACCTAATTTACTAAATTTAAAGAAATGTGAAAAAGAAGCTTTTAAAATGCCACTTAGATGAAAGGCATGCAAAAAGTACAGCTTCATCAGAACAGAGTTGTTGAGATGGGTCCCACTGCAAGAAACTTAGTGCTCTGGAAAGGAAAGGGAAATGTGCACATAGGTTTCTGCACATTACCAATGGCATAAAGAACTGGAGCAAGTCTAGAGGAGGGCCATGAGGATGGTGATGGGCCTAGAAGGGATGACCTATGAGGAGTGGCTGAGGTCACTTGGATTGTTCAGCCTGGAGACAAGGAGAGTGAGAGGTGACCTCACTGCAGTCTATGGCTTCCTTACGAGGGGAAGAGAAGGGACAGGTACCAATCTCTTCACTCCTGTGACCAATGACAGGACTCGGGGTAACAGCAGGAAGCTGAATCAGCGGAGGTTTAGGTCAGATATCAGGAAAAGGTTTTTCACCCAGAGGGTGGTCGAGCACTGGAACAGGCTCCCCAGGGCAGTGGTCACAGCACCAAGCCTGACTGAGTTCAAGAAGCATTTGGACAATGCTCTCAGACACATGGTGTGACTCCTGGGGATCCCTGCAAAAGTCCAGGAGTTGGACTTGATGATCCTGGAGGGTTCCTTCCAACATGTTCTATGTTCTAATTAACCAGTAATGTAATTTATCCTCATTATTATCAAAGGCTTCAAAGCCTTCACCGGGATAAAGGTCCCGTGACATTAAATTCTGTTCAAACAGTTTATGGGTCAAGCAGCTTGCATATCCGATTTCATCAGGAAAATATCCCAAAGTATATGACTGAGCAAGTAATGATGAAAAAACTAGGTTTAGCCTGCACTGTCTGCTCTACTAGAAAAAATGATGCACCACTGACAAAACCACTGTCAAAGTTTAATATACATAGGTGTCAGTCCCTTAACAAATGTAAGCAAAGAAAAGGATCTTACTGACTTAGAATCATAGAATCGTTTTGGTTGGAAAAGGCCCTTAAGGTCACTGAGTCCAACCGTTAACCTAGCACACTGCCAAGCCCACCACTAAACTAAGCACCATGTCTACACGTCTCTTAAATACCTCCAGGGATGGTGACTCCACCACTTCCCTGGACAGCCTGTTGCAGTGCCTGACAACACTTTTGGGGAAGAAATTTTTCCCAGTATACAATCTAAGCCTTCCCTGGCACAACTTGAAGCCATTTCCTCTTTTTCTATAGCTCGTTACTTGGGTGAAGAGATTGACCCCCACCTTGCTACAACCTACTTTCAGGTAGTTGCACAGAGCGATAAGGTCTCCCCTGAGCCTCCTTTTCTCCAGACTAAACAATCTCAGTTCCCTCAGCTGCTCCTCGTAAGACTTGTGCTCTAGACTCTTCATCAGCTTTGTTGCCCTTCTTTGGACCTGCTACAGCACCTCAATGTCTTTCTTGTAGTGAAGGGCCCAAAACTGAACATAGTATTTGAGGTGGGACCCCACCAGAGCTGAGAACAGAGGAAAAAAAGTGCAGGGAGAAATAACCAGGGAATGTAGCTTATACTTGCAGATAAGTTTAAAAAAACAGGTGAGAACATAATTTGAAGTACTTTCTCAGCTTGGTCAGATGATTGGGAAAAGTCTCTCAGGTGTGCATGGATGGCTGCCAAGTAAAAGTCAAATTAATAAGCAATCCTTCCCTGAACCAAACCAATTCTACCTCCTGCTCCCAAACCACAGACATCATATCCATCCTTCACTAACAAAAACCAGGACTGTCTGAAGCATATGGAGTCACAATAAGGCATGGTCTTTATCTCCACATTCAGGAAACAGAATTTTTTAAAGAATTTTCCTTGAGTGGCAGATTTTCCTAATTTAGGAAAATTAACTGAAGCCCACAGAAGCCAGCAGAAAAGCTCATACTGGCTTCAGTGATCTGGATCTGTATGGTGAAGTACATGCTTTTAATGGAGGCTCTTAATTCTTCTCCAGCAAGAGCCAAATTTTCATCTCAGTGAAGCCTATATAAATCCCTAACTCACCTGCATTGCTTAGGATCTGTGCTGGCAAAAATGAAATTGGAACCTATTGCCCCGAGCTTGTACCCTCTCCTCTCTATAATGTTAAACCCTGGTGTCCTTCATGGTTTGCTTCTTGATGTAATGGGAAGGCTGTCATTTGCTCCCTTCCACTGGAGGGACTCTGATGTTAGAATTAGCATTGAAAAGCCATTTTTAGAAGCATTAGTAAGTATCAGCAAGTGAGGTTTCAGCTAGCATAATTTCAAATTTCTGGTGCTGAAAGGTTTTGAGTATCACGTTTATCTGTGTAGCCAAGGCCTCACAGATACTCTCCACAATTCTAAATCAAGATGTATGAGTTCCTTGATTTATTATGAAATATATGCATTTTCTTCATTTGGAAATTGCTACTATATCCAAAAATTCTGCATGTTTATAGCTACATCTTGGATCAAATAATGAATGAATTTGCCAAGGCAGAATATAATTGATTGTGCTTGGCTTGCTAGGTAATGATATAATATAGTGTGACTCGACCTGCTGGTGCAGAACACAATCAGTATGAATGCTCTAGCTGGTGGAAAACATAAACTGCTTAGATTATTTAGTGAGAACCCAATTTGCTTAGAATGATTAAAGCACAACATAGGGCTACCAAAAGAAATGTATTAATTTTAAAAATTCACATAAAAATAGAGTTAAGGCTGTAAATGTAAAAAAGAACACCTCCTAAGTAAAAAAACCCCTGAAGTTATACAATAGTTCCAACCCTATGCACCCAGAGAGCTGACACCAGAGTTGTGTTAAGTTAACATGCTGTATTTCTAGCTTCCACGGGCCTAGGAACTGTTCAATGTGCTAAAATATATCTGCATGTAGGGTAAGAATATAAATGCAGCTGTTTATAAACGCAGTGTCCCTCGTGTCATGATGTTACAAGTTTGTATTATAGAAAAATGAAATGCTAATGAATGAAAACACTTCAAATGCAATGTTCTCATTTTGGCTTCAGAGGCCCTAAAGCCCAGTTAAACTAACTTCCTGCATTTTCCATGGATTTTTCATATATAGGTACAATAAACCTGTCTGGTGACAAAAATAGCTGCATAGGGAAAAAATCATAACTGTTTCTTGAAAACCTCATAAAATTATATTCTGCAGGGGGCACTAACCACTCAGTTGATCCTAATTCAGCATAAACCCATTTGCTTCCCAGTGAAGCAGGGCTGTGCCCATTGGCCAGTGCAGCAATAAGCAGGAGCTGTGTATCTGAAGGAGACCTACAGCTGGGCTGGGAATGAAACAACTTTTTAGAAGCTAGAAAACAAGCATGTGTATACAGTCTTAGGAGGGGAATTAATTTAGATCATTTAATGCTAACATATTAGACTTCATTACCGAGTGCAAGTCGCACATTTCACAGTTTTACTTCCTCATATAAAATGATACCTGCTAGTAAACCAGAAAGAAAAGAAGGAGGTGATCTGAATAAGGATAAAAACATGGTAACTAACCAGATAATTTAAATTTCCTTTGCAATGTAAGTTTGAGGGGTACAAAAGGAGACACTGACAGCTTGGGAAGTTGATAGATACTACATTTCAGATAAAGGCCTTTACACAAGTCCTGACAAAGGTCTCCTTATCAGCACTTCAGCTGAGAAGAACAAAGGAGAGACACACATGAGTTACATAGATTGCAGGATGAGTGCAAACCACAAAGGAAAAGCAGTGATGAAAAATGTAACTACAGTCTTACTACCTATAGGGTAACAAGCTTCCTGGAGAAATGGAGAGACAAGAGCGTTGTACCAGGTGCTGGAGGGACCTTTCCTGCTTCTCAAGTTGAAGGGACTATCTCAGGAAGGGTGAGGTGCAGAGAAGGGCTTGCTCTGATTATTGAATTAGGTGCTGAGAGAAGATATGACTGCTCTCTATTGATGTACCAATAGAGTAAAATGCTAAGGAGACAGGGGCATTCTTCATGCTAAGGGCAGAAAGATGAGCGGACCAAAACGAGCCACAAGTAAACTTACACTGGAAATCAGAAGGTTTGTAACTGTTGGAGTAGTGATATTCTGAAACAGTCTCCCAAGGAGAGCAGTGAAAGTAAAAAACCTAAAGAGGCTGAAGTTAGAGTTTGATAAGGGTTTATGAAGAATACTGCATGATACAGTTAGCTGTAGGAGAATGTGATTTTCGGTTTTTTAATCAAATGAGTAAAGGGCGGAGGGGACCACCAGCTACTTCAGAGGTGGAACTCAACCATTTTATCAGGACAGACAATGACACCTTGCTTTCAACCAGAAAATCTTTCTCTGAGCCTTCTCTTCTTGAGCACCTTTTCAGTACACATCTTAAAGGGAGGCCAAGGTGCCACTGTGGTCGAGAGCTGACACTTAGTGTAGAAGGACCAGGCGTCAATGAAGTTTAAAATTCTGCCTTCCTGGCTCTGCTAATGTACCCAAAAATCAGACACAGGGAAGAACTGAAAACTTTTATGTACCTTCTGCCTTTCAAGTGCCTGAAGTTTAAGTTTATTTGCAAAATTGTGGGTTTTGTTAGGTTTGAGCAATGCCGAGCACAAAGCTGTCCAAGTCCTGCTGCTTTTTGAGTGTCTACCTCTAAGAGAGTTTGATTTTGCTAGAATACCATCGCCACTGTTTTCAGAATTAAATTTGTCTTTTACTGTGTAATATAGCCATTTTTCTTAGACACAGTGGACTAACATCACTGAATATATTTTGCTATGGGTATCAAATAATATTAACAGGAGATAACAATTTTCAGCTAATTTCTAATGTCAAACACTTTAGATTTGAAGTGTGGGGCAGAAAGAGCAAAGAACCAAATCACCATGAGATATAACTTCGAATCAGCAGACAACCTCTACATTGTGTCCTCAGTCAAATTTTTGTTTCTATATTTGCTTTTCTTCTGTCTGCAAAATTCTTAAAGTCATAAAACCAAAATAGATGGCAATAGTGAAAAACAATTTTGTGTTGCTCTGAAGCTTTGAACTTTCCTTGTCATGTTCAGATTTGTTCCGCTACCATTAATATCACAAAATCTGAGTTGGTTAGCCTATCAGCGTTTTAAGGCTTTCACTTCCCTGTGCCAACATTTCAGCTATCAAGTAACCTCCCTCTTATGAATAAATGATGGTACAAAGCAATCGCCTCCAGCACCCTGATGCTACTTTTATATGATGGACACTGGATCACTGAGGGGGATACTTGTGAATAATGAAGTGCCATTCCTTGTAATTTGAGACCAACTGTGTGCCTGTACAACACAATGTTTTAAAGATTAGAAGACCTAAGAAGCAGAAGTTTAACTTCAACACAAATCTGATGCACATTTTGGCATTTACACTAACAGGCAAGCCATTGGTTTGGCTGACAAGAAAGGTGCAATTCATGAACAATTATCAGTTATAAATTCAGAATTAGCAAGAATGAAACAACCTTGTTCCCAGGGGAAAAAAAAGAAAAACTCTACAGGATTTTTGGAAGAGTCCTTCCATTCATGCTTCTACCCTGGGTCTGGTCACAGCAGTTGAAAGTTACTGTAAGTAAAATCAATTAGTGATACAGTTGCTGATGAGCAGGTACTCAAATCTTAAAACTCATAACAAGACCAAGTGAGCTCTCTTTAAAAACTGGAAATCATAAGCTAAAATTGGTTTTGGTGTGGAAAGCCTAAAGTATTAAAAAATCTCCACTTTTACTGTGTAGATCTAACAAAGCTTGGAGGGTTCTTTTGTTTCATTGTTCTGCACTGATGTTTCTTCAGTCATACTGCTATTACCCAAATACATCTCGCATTTCCACATACCTTGTAGTGGAAGAGGAATAATCCACAGAAGAGGCTGTACAGGTCAGCTGTGAGTAGGGAGAGGTTGACGGCAGTAGCACTGGTTTTCTTTATGACCACTGGCATAAAGCTGTAGAGGCCAAACATACAGGCACTAAAGCCAACATACAACAAGCCTGCAAAAGAGAAACAAGAAGCAAAGTTATGTTTCACAGCCTGCAGAAATGACTTGTGTTGGTAGGAAGAAGGCTTTGATTTTTAGAAATTAAAATAATGCTTTTTCAAAGAAACATGGATTCAAATTACTAAGATACACAAACATATATAGAGAGACTAAGAACATGATTCTACATATATAAGAAAACCAGTGAAAACCATATGAGTGGTGGACATGAGGTCCTTTCTCTGTAGTCTCCATAGCAGTAGTGCTGTTTTAAATCAGTCTTATACTACTAATGAATACCTCATGTCCAGCACAAATTTGGATGAAATGATGCATTCGGACACATCAAAACTAGTATCTTAAGAAGCTGAACATCCCCAACAACAACTAAGTTCAGTTGAATTGGATGGAGCACACAATATTTTCTTGGAATGGACCCCAAAAATGAATGCAAAAGTATCTGCAGAGGACTTAACAAACCAATGGATGAATGCATGAGGACATTACTCAAGTGACAGAGGTCCCAGTCCTGTTTTGCCACCAAACCTGACAAATCATAGTTCTGCACCTCTGTTCCTCACCCCTTTTTGTCTGCCCCCCTTAATAAAGCTTTCTGGAGCTAAGACTCTTTCTTGCTACATGTTTACAGTGCCTCACACAAATTAGATTGTTAGACATAATATAATAAAAATACATTACAGTAAAAATCTAATTTCATTTAAAAACCTAAATAACCTACTGGGAAAGAATTAATTGCTTCAGTTATTACTTGATAAATCCCAAGGCAAATTAATCAATATGAAGTTAAAAAACCAGCAAACACTTCACTCATTTGCTCTCATGTAAATGGTATTTCTTAGGCTGCCGTATACTGCAGAATTCCCAGCTGATATGTGCACCAGTCTAAATTTAGACTTATGCCAGCTCTTCAGAACATGTTGTTATTGACTAAAAGTTGCAGAAAATCTGACTGCCAAAGTCCTGAAATGGATTAAAGGGAAAAAAGAAAAAACCCATATGATTTGTATCTGTTTGCAAATCCACTTACTAAAACTCTTTAGAAAGCTAGAGGACAAAATCAGCCATGATAATTTGAGTCCCTTAGAAGTATCTGAAATGTACATTCATCTGAAACAAATACAGCAGTCACAAATGTCAGTGTCCATGTATCAATTGAATTTGAATCTATATTCAGAATATGGATAATTATAAGAACTGCTTTTACTAACAGGCAGCAAATTTTTAAGGTGTGCATTGTATATGGTAACAACAGAATCAGTCTTAGGCAGTGCTTGAAAGAGTTGCTTCATGCAAACTCTGCAACTTCTCTATAGTAGGCAAATGATTGCATCAAATGGAGCATAGTTTTGATCAATGAGTAATTGTTTGCATACATGAGCATTAAGTCAGCTTTTCTTTCAGACTTAATTTAAGAACAGGCCAGGTGCAAAAGCCATTCTGGACCTGAAATCAGAATTCTCAAAGTTCAGTCTGCAAATCACCAGCTGGTCTACTGAGCCCCTACTAGCCAGTTTGGATTTAACACACATATTCAGGTGCTTTCTGGGGTTGTGCTCTGAACTAACAGTATAATTTTATGGTACTGCCTTGGTGTTCACATTCTTTGGCAGCCAACTACATGCACTTCACAGGCTGCTTTTCCAAAAGGCATTTCAGTTCCAGCAGAAAATTGCTTAAGCTGTAGCTGTCCTATCAGAGGTGAGTATAAGTGGCATTTCATTTACATCTTAAAAATACACATAATGCCCACCAGCTGGATGGCATTTAGTGGTGACAATAAGCAAACTGGAAATAACATCATATGATTTTCAGATATTTCTTCTGAGAGGGCCAGTTTTTAGACTAAAAATATGCTTTAAGTCAAAGGCTTGGAGTCTCAGCTTCCTTATGTACCCCTGCAGTGCAATTGGCAGCCTTGGGAATCTTCACTAGTGCTGCAGTCACAGCTGCTGGGACCTGTGTCTAACCAGGCACTGAGTCACCAGCACCATTTACCTGTAGCAGGCACTGGAAGGAAGCAACCTGCTAACCTAGGAGGTGCTTTTGTAATGATCTGCTGATCAGCTGGTCTGTGTTAAACCCTGAGAAGCTCATAAGTTGTAACTGTCTGCTTTCAGGTGTGCTGGCATTGTCCTGAACTGAAGGCTTAATGTGCATGAAGGCGGCTGTGGGTGGGGCTCATTACACCTAGCAGGACACGTAGTGAAGGTTGGTGGTTAATAAAGAGATCGGGAAATTTTCGAGTGCAGATTGTCCAACCTCTTTCAGACACCAGCTTTAGCACAGTATGATTTATGTTATGCATGTTTATTGTTGCTGATGGTGCAGGGAGCCTTTCTATCTAAATCAGATGTCCACATCCCAGGTATCTAAAGTTGGTGGAAGGAATCCCATCTTGCCTGGCAGTGTTCACCCTGATGGGTAACATCACCAGTTTTGCCTGGTTGGCTCTGAATGCCATGTAAGTGTCTGAACCGGGCACTTAGGATCATAGGACCATGGAGTGATTCAGGCTGAAAGGGAGCTCAGAGGTTTCTAGTTCAAATCCTGCTGAAACTAGGCTCAGCTGTGAGATCAGATCAAGTTGCTGAGGACTTGGCCTAGCCTGGTCTTGAAACCTCTCAGGATGAAGACTACGCAACGTCTCTGGGCAACTCACTCCACTGCCTGCCTGTTCTCAGTGTGACGATTTTCCTTTTATCCAGTCTGAATCTCTCATTTCAGCTTCTGCCTGTTCTCTGTCATCCTCTTGCCATGCACTGCTGTGAAGACCTTGGCTCTGTCCTTTTGATAACTCCTCAAAGCCTTCTCTTCTGCAGGCTGAACAATACCCAGTCCCTCAATATTTCCCCACTTCTGTTAAGACAAGGCATCTTCACACAAATGAATCGGCCCCTAGGTACTGCTCTAAAGTAGCCCAAATAACACCAAGACTGATGTGACTTGCAAACTTCTGTTTTAGTTCCTGAGCATGCTTGTTGATTGTTGCATCCTTTAGCCTTCTTGTTTTTACTCCAAAAGCTATCATTTCATTGGGATGAAATAGAATCAGTTATGATTTTTCATACTGTCTTCTTGGAAGACCATTCAGAAATTATTCAATGCCCCTGTAACAAAGGACTCTTCCTTGGAGATCCAAACTGGCTTTTCTCTTAAAACTGATGCTAGTTTATTTATTATCTATCACTCCACAAAACATGTCATGGTCTCATATGAAACCACTCAGTCAGAACAGTATAATCATTCTCCTTTCAGTCAGGTTGTCAGCAAGTATTAATACTTGAACCTTCAAGGATTCAAACAGAGCTACACTGATTTATATTAAGTGTGAAGATGATGCTATGTATCAGGGGAATTTCCAAAATTAAAACCAGGACAGCCACAGTCTGTTTTAAACACAATAGACACAACAGATTAGCTTTAGATCTTTACATTCAAAAAATCATTTGCATTTTACACCAGTGGAAAGATAGCTCATCCATTCTTGATAGCACAATTATGGCAGATGGCAACAGGCCACCTTGAGTTATTTATTAGGTTGCCTGCCGTGACTTTATCATTACCATTCAGAAGGCTGATTATTTAACTCTGCTGGACTGCAGGTTTGAGTCTGTCTCAGTGGATAACTATTCGGGACAAGGCTGTGAACACCCTGACACAGATTTGTCAATCACTACTTGACAACCTTGTGTCACTGCCAATGCAATAGAAAGCACACCGAGTGCAGTGAAAGCCAGAGAAGAACACTGAACTACACCTAATTGTCACCATTTAATCTGTGTTCAACTACACTGCATTTCCAATTATTGCTCTAACAAAACAAGTAGAATGCTCTTGCTAAGATGATCTCCTCCTTATGAAGTGTAGGGACGCTTCAAAATTAGTGACTAACTTTCAATGATATTTTAATGGCATCACAGAACAAGTAAGACTTTATTTTAATAGCACATTTCACTGATACTGAGTTATAACAGAACTCCCATGGAAGCATATATGACATTTATAGGGATAGTAGATTAATTCAATATGACCATTGCTAGTTCCATCAGTACTAGATTAATTATATCCCTGAGCTCCTTATCACGAAGTATAAACAAATGCTGATACAATTATGCTAATGATCTCAGATTAAAGAAGGCCAGTACACTTATAGTACGCAGTTGAGTGTGTTTCTCCATGGATACTTTACATTGATTTGTCATTTAGTTTTACACCTGAACCATCAAATCTCCATGACTTCTAGCTGCAGTGTTTTGTGAAAGATGCACTGTTTTTATTAAGGTTTATGATGATGAGAGGAAATTGTGACCTATGTCTAAAGAAAACAGTGTATTCCGTAACTTGTATCCCTTGTCCTCAGGGATTCAGGATTCCCCACACAATCAGTTGCCTTTTGCACACTTCTGAGCTGCTGTTTTTATGTTCATCCTGAAACTAGGTAACAAGCTATTGTCAATAGATTGCCAAAGCTTGAATCCCCTGGTAAGTATATCAGCTCTGTACTACTAGTATTCTTCTATTTCTTCTATTGTCATAAATAAATAGTAAATGAGTGATTTCAGGGACTCTCCTAAATGTTGATTTGCTTTTAAAGCAAGTAATTTGTTGGACTAATTAGAAGGGAGTCTTAGATCATAAACTCAGCTTCCAAACTGAAATGGGAAAACGCAATCCACTGCATAGCAGAACACCATAAGAGCTTTGTTTCGCACAATGCTACCCAAACTTGTCTAAAAGACACATCTGCTATATTCCACCAAGACTACTTGGAAAGGAATTAACCATTTGTGTACAGAAATGCTCCCCTTGGAAATGAGTTTATGAGGCTGTAATATGCACTGCAAGTCCTTTTTTAGTTTTTTTGTTAGGTTCTATTTTCTTTCTTTGGCATTCATTGAAAAGGTTTGTCTCTTAACGACTACCTCATTTATTTGTCTCAGTGCAGCACTGAATCTTAGAACTGGAACCCCATTATTGTTTTACTTCATGGCTGTTTGAATAATTATCTTATGGCATTCATATGCTTAACCTAATGGTAAAAAGAGGGCATAATACAGCAATGGGAGGACAGATTATTTAAGAAAGGTTATGAGGCATGTCGTTCAGTGTTGGCAGTAACTGGTGGAAAAGTCACAAACATTGGCTCCTGTGAAACTTTGTGCCTGTCTCCCCAAACATTGGTTGTCTCCACGCCTCTTTCAGAAACTCTCTTCAATGAGGTAAAGTATTTTCTTACCTATTTGCCAATCCCAGGGAACTTTCAACAGCTCTTTGTGTTCCATGATTGCACTATAAGAGAAGGGAAGAGAAGGCAAAATTTGATGGAAAAGAACAGAAGTGAAATTACTTTCACTTATTCAACTCCAATGCTGGACAAAACAACATAAATAACCTTGTAACAAAAAAATCTCAGTAGCAACCAAATGCAATCAGACTTGCTAATCCACTCTGGCATTATCCCTGTGCCTGTGTATTTGAAAGATTTTCAGGGCAGTAATCAGACATGATAGCATACAATTTCTTTTGTTTTATTTCCAGCTCTGCATATATCTGCCCAAAGTGCCCATCCCCCTGTATGTTCAATCCTCTTGCACTCTTCTGACTTAATATTCTGAAAGCTTTTGAAGTTTAATGATTAATAATGTATCTGTCTGAGTTATTAACCCTTCAGAGTGGCTCTACAGTGTCAAATAAAGAGATACCACACGCTGGGTTTGGGGAGAATATTGTGATATGTTACACACTGAGAGAGATCAAATAGTCACAGAAATGAAAGTCAGGAAACAAAGCAAAGGATGGACCAAGCCACAAAAGTCCACCTTCAGCATATTGTAAGTCTTGCATTGTACATTAACATCAAAATCCCAGATCCAGAAAATTCCAAGGTGGCAACAAGTCAGCTCTTCCCAATCCAGGCAAATAGACCCTTGGAGATTAGGTATTTCATGAGCTGCTAGGTCTTCACTCAGCTAATCTCTGATTTGTGATTTCCAGATAACTCCAGCTGTGCAGAACTCTGCATGCTAGTCTGGACACTATTTTAAACAAGTATAAAACATGGAATCACACAGACTGAAAAACAAAGTACCTTCTACAAAAGATGCTATGTGGAAGACCAAGTTTAACAGTAAAACTGAAAGAATTCAGTGCCTTCCAGATTAATCTGGTCTAGAGAGTGGCATCCTGGAAATTCTAATTTGCTTGCTGCTGATGTATGGAAAATCTAATGCTGTGTACAGAATGACAAGATTATTCTGTCTACAAAATAACTAAATTATAAGTGTCTTTGCATGCATAAGGTGTATGACTCTTTTATCAGCAATTCCTGAAGAATATCATAAAAACAAACTGCAATGTCTGTTGTTCTGGCAAACAAATTTTGATATAACTTAAATGTAGAAACATGGCTTTCATACTATTGCCTACCCAACACAAAAAAGTATAAACCAATATGCTATGGTCTGTGATTCATTATGATCTGTGAAACAAAGAGTGGTAAGAGCAACTTTGCCAGAAGTTGCCATTTAGTGATGCCAGATTCACTGACAAATTGGAACCACAATGATCTTTGAAAGGTTGTGGTGACTGGAAGAAGTCCCTGATGACTCAGAAGAGACAAATGCAACATCCAGTTTCAAAAAGAGCAAAAGAGCCTGGCCAGCCTTACACTACCCTTTGCAAAGATTATGGAGCAAATCTTCCCAGAAGCCATTTGCAGGAAATTAAGAAGGCATGACTGGAAACAGCCAGCACATACTTCTCAAGAGCAAACCACATGTGACCAAACTGTCTGCCTTCTATGATGAGATGACTGACTCGGTAAATAAGGGACAGAGAATGGACAAGAGGATGCAGTGTAACCTACCTTGACTTTAGCAAAGCTTCCAACATGATTTCCTGAAAGATCCTTAGAGACTGAAGAGGTATGGACTGTGTGGGTGGACTACCCACAACGTAGTCTGAAGAAAAGGGCCAAGAGAAACCTCGTGAAGTTCAAGAAAAGCAAATATGAACTCCTGCATCTGGGGTGGAATAACTGCAAGCAACAGCACAGGCTGGGAGCTGACTGGATAGAAAGCTGCTTTTTCAGAAATAAACCTTGGAGTCCTGGTGGACATCAACCTGAATGTGAGTCAGCAATGTGTCCGCGTGGCAGAAAAGGCCAACAGCATCCTGGGCTGTGTTGGTAAGAGTCTGGCCAGTAAATTGAAGGACATGATTTGTGAGACAGCAGCTGGAGTAATGTATCCAATTTGGGGGTGCTCAGAATAAGACATATGGACAAACTGGAGGAAGTACAGTGGAGCTCTGTCACAATTGTCACGCAGCTAGAGCACATGAGGTAAGAGCAGATGCTGGAACAATAGGGTTTGTTCAGTTTGAGGAAGAGAAAGCTAAGCCAGGGGGAAGGAGGATGGGACAATAAATTTGCTGTCTTAACTACCTAATGGGTAGTTACACAAAAGACAGACTTTTATTGGAGGTGCACAACAAAAGGATAAATGACAATGGACACAAGTTGCAATGTGGGAAACTCTCATTAGATGAAAGGAAATTAAATATTGGTCAAATACTGCAATGGGTTGCCCAGTAGGACTGACATTTCAATTCTTGGGAGATATTAAGAAACCAACTGTATAAGTTCCTGAGCAACCTGACATAACGTTGAAGGTAGCTTTGAGTAGGAGCTTGAACCAGATGACCTTCAAGGGTCCATTACAAAACAGGATATTCTATGATTATGTGATTCCATCAGACAGCATTATCTCCATTTGCTGGGCAGTTGCTATATAGGTATTTAGGTACAAATCTGTGTTATTATTCAAATCCACCAACCTGAAATATGAAAACCAATGCAAATCCCAGAACTAGAGGACACCTACTCTCCACAGCAAATGGCTACCTTGGAAAAGAGGGTTAGAGTACCCCAACGAAGGCCACAGGTGCACTTATTTGAATGAACTTGGCACTCAAACCTGATCACTTACAGCTGAATTCCACTGAAGAAGGAGCCAAAGAGTCCGATCATGCCCAGGAATTCCACTCGACTCAGATTTCGGACGATGTACTCCTCACAAACGTTCGAGATGCCGTACAGCGTTGCACCGCCCAGTACTAAGAGATCCCCTATCAGTTTATTTTCACCTAGGAATAAACAGTGGAAAAATCAGAATGTATCAAAACAGCCATCTTTGGTCTAGAACCATTGCAAGTTCTTCCCTATAGATTTCAATCCTCAGTCACTAAGTAGCCCATATCTGGGTTAATAACCTGAAAGCAAATGTTCTGTCATTTTAACAGTTTTCATTCAATACCCCAGTAAATCCAGCAGAAGCAAAGGGAGAGCATTATTCCTGTTGTAGACAACAGAATCTGAAAGGATCTGAAAAATCTGTAAAAAAATACAAAACCCAAGTGTTACTCTTCAGTGAACAATCTTTTTCATTTTATTGTTATTACTGTTTTTGTAGATAGAATTTAACTCAGCTGCGTAGAGCAGTTTGTGTCTCATCTTGAAATCTAACCAGCCTAAAACATGTCCAGTATTTAGGTGCAAAACCAACTGAAAAATCCTGTGTACCTGTGAAATGAGTGAAGAAATCATTACAACCCCAATATTGACCTCATTCTCACATGAAGCTGTTTGACAAGAAAGAGAAGAAGAAGAATTGCATGTAGATAGGGTGATGATAATAACAGATTTTTAAAAGAGTTCAATTAACAAAGCAGTACCTAATGCAAGCAATGAACACCAAGATGTATTTTCAGTACCTCCAGGTATATACAATTACTAAAACATTATATTGTCAAAGACTGAAATCTTTTTAAGTCTTGGAGGCTTTTAATATTGGGCGTGGGGAGAGCTGCAGGGAGATTTGAATAAGATTAAGTTTCAGCTTGAAAACTGAGGCCCTGGCTTTGCAAACTGATGCATGTGCTTCCCTGTGCACATATGGCTTGTTAAATTATTTCTACAAGACCTACAGCTTCACAAAGCTGTCAGACACTGCTGCAGAATCATATTCCAAAAGGCTGGATGTAATGGAATTTCCTTTGAAAACGTTCAGTAGAAATGCTGAAGTACTAGACTGTTGTGTTTTGTTTTTTTTGAAAGAAACCTCATTTTCTTTTAAAATACCTCATGATCTACTTTTTGAGTTCCTGCTTTTTAAAGTTTTAATATTATTGATTTGTAAAATACACACTGCAGTAAATAAAAGTGGAAGCCAAACATCCTGACTGGTTCAAATTTTTTCTCAATGTTTTTCTTTGTAGAGTTCTTCAGCTCTCTACAGTGCTGAAATTTCCAGTGAGAAGAAATTTATGAAAATAAGAATGATCATAAGAGGACAGACCAAGGGTTCATTTATCCAGTATCCTGTCTGCAACACTGACTATAAGCACCATAAACATGTAGGTTGTTTTGGGACAAATATGAATGCAGTAAAGTTTAAAATACTCCCAGTAATATTCTCTTAGTCCTCAACATTTTTCAGCTCAGAGGAGACGTCATTTCTGTGTATTTAGCAAACATTACTAGATTTCTCTATCACACAGTCATCCAGTCTCTCACTGAATTTATGTTTCGCATGTAACTTGAGTGACTGCATGTTTATATTTGAGCATTTATCTTTTTAAGGTTTGGTACTTATTTTCCTTTTAGCCTTCTTTTGCAATCATCCCTGAAAGATGCCCTTAATTTAAAATAAGCGTCAGCACTTTACAAAATCTCTTCATACTCCTGATGCATTTGATGTTCCACAGTGGCTCCAATCATCCCTCACTGAGCTCACTCATTTGGTATTTATTACAGCTACTCACTGATACTTTGGGGAAGTACTGCTGAAAAAGCTTTTGACCTTAAGAGCTTGGCTGTGCTGAACTGCTGAGACAAAAATATCATCCTTTTGCATCTGCAAAACAAAGGTGGTTCAGAGGCTGAGCATCTTCATAGGGATGGGATGGCCCCAAGTACCTCACCGTGATGTCTCTCCCTGAAGCACACTCGTGCTTGGAAGGTGTGAGCCTCAATCTTCAGGGCTTTGCCAGAAAAGGAAGCCAAGATCTGGTCAGAGCAGGGGTCTGCCCAGCCCAGGACCCTCCTCTGGCACTGTGCAGCACAGGATGGCTGAGGAAAGCATAAAGAAATAGGGAAGCACAGAGGGAATTTATCAGCCAGTTCTTGGTAGACCGGAGATTTTCTGAGATGGAAGTTGCATTAGACCATCAAAGTTAATACATCTTCATTAATTTGTGTGAAGTCTGTATGTTTTTGGCCTACTATTAAAAAGTACATCAAGTATCAAAGTACATCCTGCTTGTCAAATGCCTTTTCTTTGCTTCCTCAAGAGACTGACTTTGGAACTTTCCCCAAGACTCATATATCCTAATAGACATATTTTCATGGATGTAAAATTCACATGCGTCTACTGGTTTCATTGCTAAGGAAATATCTATCAACTGACTAGAGGCATTCTAAAGACTTTTAGGTCAATACAGTTATACCTGACCAATTTAATAGCATAGGTCATTCTTCTGAAGAAACACATGGCATAGCTTAGCAAAACACGCTATGCATTAATTATTGTTAGCATATTTAATGTTCTCTGGAAGCAGAAGTCATACAGTCCAGAGAGGAGTTAATGTGTCGGGGACTAGTTATAGCATTATAGTGTAACATAAATCATTTAAATATGAACTATGTTCTGACAGGATTGCTTTTTACACTCTCACTAGGTCACTTGGCGACATTTTTACCTTTATCTCCAGCATTAAGAGGTGTTTCTCTTTGCTTTTGGTTGTAATTACTGATGATCATAATATCTAAAAATCAATCTCAAAGTGTCCCATCTTAAACAAAACATACTCTCATATACTTGTTAACTGAACTGAAGTGATAGTTTTCAGAGGCTGTGGTATGCTAAAGCTACGAAGTGCATTGAAAAATCTGGATGAAACACTCAGACCTCTGTGTCTTAGAGCCCTGTGTATTATTGGAGCACAAGCACCAAGGTACCTCAGGGATATTAGTTCAGAAAAGTGTTATTTTAAGGTATATTTGGCATGTAAGGTGATAGAACACAAAATACTTGATAGTAATTGTTTCTCCCATTGAGTAATGTGCAAAACATCAGTCAGGATACAATAAAAAGATGTAGAGTACCATATACTTATTGGAAGTTGAGAGCATGACTGCACATTATACCCAATTCCTCCAGACAGTTTGGAAAATACCTGTTAATTTCTCAGTGATGCATTTCAAATTCATGTTCTCTTACCGTAAGAGCTGGCAGGCTAGATTGCTGCATGCAGGAGATGCCTAGCAGAGCATTATGTCACTTCCAATACAGTAAGTAGTACAGTCAACAGGGGCACTAAGGGGTCAACAGGTCTTATCCTTTAAAATACAGGATAAACAGAGGAGTTTACTGAGGTCTAATACAGCATTATTGCTTTTGGTGCATTCCTTTCTTGTCTGCCCAGTCCTAGGAAATATCCTATAAATGGTGTGGAAACCCTTAATGAAGTTTCAAGAATATTTTTCTTTTGCTGCCAATACTTCTTTTTATTTGTAGATTTTTAATGTATAGATAATTCAGATAAATTAAACAAGCTGATCTATTTTACTCTGTTAAAGACAATATCATTAAGAACATAATTTTGCCACTTACTTAAAAAAAAAAAGCTGCAGTCTCTGCATAGCAATAAGCATGCACACAGATTTTCATGTGTAGGTATGAATTAAAATGCAATAATGCATGTTAACAGATTTTTCTGGACAAATTTATCTAAGAGCCATACCTGTGCTTTAGTAATAAATATGGTAAATAATATCTAATTATTGCAGCTGGGTGGCAAAATGTCAGTGTTCTTCAATCTGTTCCTTGTCCACTGAGGTTCATTTCCTCACACGCTCCTGCAGATTCACCTGCCCTAGCATGTTGCTCTCTAGATTACTGGGACACAGGACATCTCCTCTGGAATCCAGGGTTGAAATCCCAATCCCTCTGGAATCAGTCATTCTCAATGCAGCTTTGGTTGGCTGATTTCATAGTACAGAGTATATTCTTTCTTTTTTAGCTGGACAGGGCTATTTCTGGGGGAGACCAAAGAACTAAAAGTCTCCTTTTAAGATAAAGGACGGGGATAAAAGGGGCCGGGAGATATGGTGAATACAGTCACAAACTCCCTTGTTTTATTTAGTAGCATCCAGGCAAAGGCAGTTCTTACAGCACTTGCATTTGTATTCAGAAAGCTAAGTCAAGAATTTTAAATCCCAGTGTATTATGCTCAGCTCACAATTCAGTGCTTTTAATTAAGAATGAAAACTGTGCCTAATTGACAATCTTTGAAAAGAATTTCTAGCCTTGCCACATCGTTTGGGTTGGCACTAGAGAAATCAATCTGACAGAGGAAGTTGATCGATGAAATCTAACTCTGTCTAGTCTGCATTAATGGCTACACACACATTATTCATGTGATGTCGCACATAAAAAAGACCAACAAACATTTTACACACAAGAAGGTTCTTTTCAACAATGACGCGGGCAAATCCCAAACCTTTACTCTGAGACTGTGTGCATAACCCTATCGGTACCGTTAGGATGTAGGTTCAGCGTTTTTTAGCATCTACCCAGCAACACTGCCTCTGTAGAAAAAAAGGAACAAATTTGAGGAGAAGTAAGAGTACACAGTGCACGTGACAGGTGCTTATGACTCAGAGATGTAGCCAATTTGTAAAGGAAGCAACTGAGGTTTGCAGTCAAACAACTAAGCCAAACCAGAATGAAACTAGGAGTATTTAGCTTGTCTCCCCAGCCTGCACAGAGGGTGGGTGACCTGCGTTGCAGACACAGGGCTCATGAAGTCTGTTTGAAGCAGTGCTGACTTCTAAGTGTCAACCCATTTTTGTTCTCTGTCCTTTCTCAAAAGAAGCAATTCTGAATGATGCAGCAGTTTGGATTCATCAAGGCCCAGGGTTTCTTGCCAATTTTTCTTCTTTTTTGTCCCAATTTGACATGTTTTGGTCAATGGCTCCTCTGGACAAAACTTGGTCATACAACCATCCTTACTCACCTGCTCCTTGCTGTCTCCCAACGAGGACATCTGCTCCTGCCATGCAGCCCATGCCCAGAATGCAGACCACGATACCAATGAAATGTACTGCCTTGTATCGTACCAGCAAGAAGAACCAGGAGAGCAGTATCACCACTGGGATGACAAAACAGTCTAGGAGCTGTCAAGAAAGAGAGGAAAAATCAACAAATCAATCTGATAACACTTTGCCCTAAAATGCTAGGACAAATTCCAGCAGAGGGGAGTATGGCAATTTAGTTAGCAATAGCACTTTCTACCAGACAGCAAGTATTATTCAAGTAGTTGTGTCATTCATCAAACAGAGGGTAAGATTATTCTGCTCATGACTATTCCATGAATTCAGGAGAGCTGTTGCTCTACGGAAACACCCAAGAGCACTGCCTTGCTCTTGGATTCAGATGCGTATTTCAAATCCATGGGGAGGAAACTTGGGCCAAAAGAGAGCCACATCACTCCATCTAGTCCTCACCTCTGGTGATCAATGGACAAAGACTGAGGGCAGTTTTCCTGCAGCCTAGACATATGCTTTAACTCAGTCATTTCAGGTCCAATTAACAGGAATGTTCATAATGCACAAGTTGATCAGGTTTATTAAATCTGGCCATACAAATCAAGTGATTTCTGCATGCAGAACACTTATGAAAAATCTGACCCCCGTGGGGACTGTTAACTTCTTGAAAATACAGTCCCCTATGTCTCTGAAAGAAAAAAAAAAACAACAACAAAAAACCACCTTGCCTGCAGTGCAAGAAACCCAACGTTCTTGCCAGTAAACCCTGGGTAAGAGCTTTCTCAAAGAAGTGTTATGAAACACAGTGTTTAATTGTTTTTTTCAGAGACATCCAGCAATAAACCCAGAGAACCCGTAATAAAAAAAAATGCACCAATCGTTTGTGAGAGACCCTGAGATTTTCAAATTAAAATATATTTCAGAAACTACCAGTATGTCACCAGGAAAAAAAAATCCTGGGTAAGAGACACCCAAAAAACTTTGACATTAATCCCACTTCCTAAAAGGATACAGATAGTTAAGAGTTGCTATTCTGTGGGCTAACAATGGGATTTAACAAATTGTGCAGGGTACACTACTGTTCAATTGATACAGCAGGAACCAGAGCTATATAATTGCATCTTCTTCCTAATGGAAATGTCTGAAACAACCAAAGGAGGAAACTGTGTCCACAGTTCTGGAAAGCTACTCCAGATGTTATTACATTGATTTTAAATGATGCAATTTGGTTTTTCTTCCCTTTGGGCCTATTACTTGCTACTTGCTCTCTCAGTGTGATTTGCCACTAAGCACACTAAGTATTATCAAATAATGATCACATCCATTTTAACTGCTTTGTCTGTCCATGTGTTATCTGAAGTGTAAGATTTTTTGATTATTTCCAGACTTTTAGTGCTTAGAAAACTATTCTTTACATGTGAGCTACCTATGTAATACTTGTTAAATTTTTGGGGTCAGTCAAAATACAGAAGTCAATTTTTTGACTAAGGGTAATTTCCGTGAAACTTCGTTTAAAAAACAGGAGTACCCAGTGGAAACTCATCCATTTGAAAGATTCTCCAGACAGTGAGTGGCAGAAGCCTTCAGAAGAGAACCAGTTCAGCAGTGGGACCCTGCTGCTCTCGAGAAGCTGAAGCAGTTCCAAAGAACTGCAGAACATATGAGGGAAGTTACAAATGGGAAAGGTCCCTGATAAAAACAGGTTCTGCATTTAAAATGAGAGATAATAATCTAAAAGGCACAGTCAGGCCTCTTTACAGTGAAAACTTTCTCCAGCAGTCCTCAAAACACCATCCTTCACAGAGCGAACAATAAAAAAGGGACAAAGTCTGAAAGAACTGCAACAGGCTCCTTGGTCTGCATAGGGCACCTGCTCTGGCTCTGAAGAGCATGTAACATATACAGCATATAACAGAGCTAGCACTCCGTAACTAGTCTGCAAAAATGTGCACATACGAGACACCACACACACAAGAACAACTTCAGAAATTGTGCTGCCAGGAGCAGCTGGCTCCTGGGGCAGGGAGGGTTGGTGGCAGGACTACCAGGCATACACATTAAATACTGGCACATGGTACAGACGAGGTGACACATGGCCTTCTCCTGTCACTGGAAGGAGGGACAGGGCCCACATAGCCAGCACAGATGGTCACTGCTGTGTGGATAACATCCACTGCACATTTCTCAGGTGCTGTGGATTTCTGCACTTCAACAATGAAGGCCTAGCACATACCAGCACATACCAGCAATAGGTGGCACATCTGAGGGAAGCTCACTCTTCAGTGTAACCTATGGAATGTGGGCACAGTGACACCACCCCTCTCAATCCACAGCTCCTGTCATCATACCTGTACATGCTAGACATGTGTCCTTCATTAGCTGCGCCAGCACATACTGCATCCATCATCTCTGCTGAAGAGATAGGGAAGGTGGTACCAAACAGCAGGGAGGCAGTTAGTCCTTACACTGTTCATAGCTATGCCTGAAGGTGTGAATTTCTCTATCCTGTTCCCTCCCAGCACAACATGGAACAGGTGAGCTTAACTCACAGTTTTCTGACCTCATCACAGTTTCCCACTACTTAAAGCACGGCTACAAAGAAGATGGAGGCTCTTTCTTCACCAGGAGCCACATGGAGAAGACAAGGGTGCAAGTTGCACTGGGAGAGGTTTCATCTTGATATAAGAAAGAAATATTTTACACTGGAAATAATCTAGCACTGGACCAACCTCCTCAGGGACATGGTAGAGTCCCCACCACTGGCGGTTTTCAAGACGCAATTGGACAGGGTGTTAAATAATCTCATCTAGGCTCCCTTTCCCTCAAAAGATTGGAGCAGATGATTCTTGAAAGTCCCTTCCAAGCTAGGATGTTCTGTGAGTCTAACTTAACTGGCAGTTGGCATCAGAACAAGGTGGAGGAGAATTTCACATAAGCAGGCACCTGTATCACTTTGGGAAAAGCAACCAAAATCTGTCACCATTAAGAGCCACCTTTAGCTGGCTCAGTGCACACTGGCTTCCCTCCCACACCAGGACTCTCTTCCTGGAGTCACCAGTAACCAGTAGGTTATACCAACTCAACTAACTTTTCACTGGAGAGGAGGCACCCTTACACTTCACCTAGAGCTGGACATGAGTAAAATAGAACCAGCCAGAGAGACTGCACAGTCTGCCATCGCCTTCCTCAGGTGAGCACCTAGGATCTAAGCACCCTCTTCCCCATACATACACATGCATATACCACCTTAGAGATGACTCTGCCCAAGACAGAGCAGAAAGCCTTACACAACAGTTAAGCACAGAATTGTTCTAAGAAACCATTTATTAAGTAAGACAGCAAGCATCTGCAAGCATCTTCCCAGTTTTTTCTGTGCAAAGTGAGTGAGTCTCAGCCATCACTGGACCAACTATTTGATTTTGCAAAATCAGGAGTTCCAGTCACTTAATGCAAACAGCATTTAAGAACAGATTTAAGAATATGAAGATGTCACTTTTCAGCCACCAACTACTGTCTCTCAAGAGACATAGAATAACTGTGGATATCTTTAGTATCTTTAACCCCTAACATCTGGAACCCCTTGCTCACCTTTACACACAGGACATGACACTGCATGCTTATGGTGGAACAGGAGCTCTGATGAGGGCTGCTTTACTTATTCTGGGCTAAGCACATGAAAAGAACAATTTCTTGTGAATATAAGATACATTAGGGTGCTAGTGTGATTTCAATAGCCAGTTTTAAAAATTGTTTGCACCTGTAGCATGTGTACTTAAACATGCGAATTCCCACCAATAGTCTTTTAGAGGAAGACTTTTAAAATTCCTCTCATTCCATAAATATTTAAACATACCTATGCTTTCAAGTATGTGAAGATGTGTCTTTTAAGCACTAACACGAAGGAATGCATGAACAGAACCTGTCACCAACAAACAACACTGACAGCAGCTGGGAGATGCCCCTTTGGGGCTGGTAGTCTAAGGTCTAATCCACAAATCACTATTTGGAATACTGCAGCATCAATAGACATAAGCATTAAATGTAGATAATGTTCACTGACATTATATAGCTCCTGAATTGTGCATAGTTTATACCTATAACTAAACAGTGGGGCAGACAGAAATAAATTGGGTTACTACCATATAAGCAATAAGATAACCTAGTATATATTGCTTAACCTTTTTTCAGGTATTGCTTTACACTTCATTTCTCCAGGACTAAATTCACTCTGCCTTTCTTCCTTCCTCAGATAAACCTGTCCAGTAGAAGAAAAAATGCATGTGTATTACATATATTCTACAGATAAAATATGTGAGATTGTGGATCACCTGACCTCCAATAGGGCTTTCTTGGTTTAGTTGTTTGTTTGTTTTTAACTTTTTTTTCTTTCTTTTGTTTGTTATTATTATTTCAGCTACTAAGAAAAAAAATCCATTATACCTAATTGCCATTTTTCTGACTATAAAGCTTTAACAATAACAAAAATAAATTATGCTTAGCTTGTATTTCACTTATAGCACACAAAAGTTATTTACCAGTATTTTTGTCAGAATCATCTTTGATATTTTCCTTCTTTTTAATTGCTTATTCAAAAGTTCTGCCAATACCCTGCCATTATGTTAAATGAATGAGTGACCCAATTTTAATCTACATTCCTCTTAATAACAGGAGTTATTAGATCTCACTGAACTAAAAGAAAACATATTTCCTATTTTGCCATGGGAAGATAATAAAACTGATAGGCGTGTGTGGTACAGACCATGTTCTTTGACGCTGCTGTGTTTGTGTGTGGTTTTCTTCAGTCACAGCTCTGAATTGGGCTGCTTTCGAAGGATGATACAAAAATATATTATCTATTGATACACTGTCCTACAGAAACTTCTATTATTAAAATGCCGTGTTGTTACAGAGATTGAAGATTATTGTTTGACTCCAAAAGATATCACACTGCATCTAAGTCTGCTAATGATACACAGTGTTGAAATGTATTTCCTCTGAATACTTGTTTGTTAAATTACGTCCACTTTATTATACTTGTGAATCATAGACAGTAAATACTCAGTCTCTGATCTCGCAAATTCTGTGTGTGTTTGCACATCTACAGCAAGAACGTATTGTTAGTCACTGAAAAGGAGAGCTGGCAAGCTTTAGAAGAAAGGTCTATAATACAGAGGGTGAACTGCTGACCTGCAGTGATATCAAAAAGAAAAAAGCTGGTCAGCAAACTCCCTATGGGAACAGCTGAGCTGAATCTCCCTTCTTAAACATCCATTGGATTTTTTCCCCCCAGTTATGAGCTCTTTTTTTTAAACATTAGGTTTTTCTCATTAGCGCTGCCCTCCAGCAAGTCATGTAGAGAATCAGCTGCACTCTCCACTCAGCCTACACCCCAGAGCAGAGGGATCAGTAAAATCAGTGTCATATCCATCCAACGCTGCATGGTCAAGTACATGTGATGGCTACTGAATTTCAGCATGCAACCTGGTAAGTTTAATACAACAGCAAGTGCTATATCCCGTAAGAGAAACACCTTCTGACATTTGCTTTGGTTTTTCAAAGGAAGAAAGGGTTTGCTGCCCATTCTAGGGCTCTGTCTATTCCAGTTTTCACATTGCCTTCACAATACCACACACATTCGATTCAACTACACAAGAGCAGCTGAGATGTGAACCCTCACAGAGCTGGCTGCCAGCTGCCAGGGGAACTGTGTGACAATTACACTACCCTGTGACTAAAATCTTCTGCAGGGAAGGTGTGGATGCTGGCAGCATTTCTGACAGTGTTATTTCAAGCAATTCAAACAAAAAAAGGAGCATTGTTTTTATCTTTCGTGTTTCTATTTGCTATCTCATCACAACTTAACCACTTTCTAGCATGGTTTTTATGTAATCATGGGATTAATTTAAAAACTATGAATTTTTTCATCCAGCCAAAATGTAGGGTGCTCTGGGTAGGGAGATTGGTGAAAGAATCAGTTAGTGATGTCATTTGTTTTTTAAAAAAGTTATTAATTTCCATGTCATGGAAGAAACAAAACTCAGAAGACTGTTCCCAGTCTGAAGCCTCTTTAAATTAGCATTTTGCCCAGAAGATCTCTAATTTTTTTCCTGGTGCCACATGACTGATGCTTTTATAGCTGTTCCCATCAGTTTCTTTAATCTGTTCTTGGGGTTTTCTCTTTTTTCCTGCAGACACAGAAACTCCCTCAAAACTTCCCCTAGTGAAAGACCTTCACCTACATCTGCCTTGCACACATGAGCACTCGAGATGAAGATTATCACAGCTTCGGCTTTTTGAGTACATAGAAGGAATTCATCAACTTCTTAAAGTTATGTTAAATGAAAGGTGGTAACATCCAACTCACAGTTCCTCTGCTCTTAACTCCCTACACATGGACACGCTTTACTACTAAGAAGAGTAATCACACCTTGATTCTTCCTTTAAAAAACCCTTAGGACACACCTCTCCATCCTCTCCTCTCCAGTTGTGCTTATGCAAGATCTGCTCAAATACCAGGAAAAGTCACCAACAAACTCACCACTGAAATGGCCTTTAGTTTAATTGCCTTCCTCCTCTGATTTTACACACCGTTGTCAGAAAAAGAGCATTCTGTGACAGCAGACAGACCTGCCAGCAGTCATGTGTTTCTGCAGAAAAAAGCTATTTTCTGGTTTGCTTCTCTTTAAGTAAGATGACTGGATATGGGCTTTGAAGACCATTTTCTCAAGGTTTCTTCATGTCACCAGCTGCTGCAAGCTATGCAGAAGATTAGATCCTGGCCTAGGAAAAAACATGGATGTCTCCTGCAGAACACCTGTGCTTTTGCATTTGAGCTGCAAAAATATGCAAAATAGGCATAGAACATCGAAATCTCTGCTGCTGTAATGGGCACAAGTCCACTGACTTTAAGGAGATTTTGCATATTTATATTAGTGAAAACTTGGCTTAGGGTGAATTTTGCCACTGGAGGCAAATTCTGGATACTGAGACCTCAGTTAACTCCAAAACCATGTACAGAGACTGATGATACTGTAGGGGCTGGTTTGCAAACCACACATATGTAACAGTTAAAGATGGAACAACAACTTGAAGCATGATAATAAATCAGATGCAAGACACACCCCACAGACTCTCACAGTATAATTGTATGGTATACAACACTTTTGCACAATGCTGATCCACAAATCTTCTTAACATTGCAATATTCCCTCACTGCCCTGAAGCAAAACAGGAAAGTATGGTCAATCTTACATGCATAGAACTGGGGGAGGAAGGCAAGGAGCGTAATTTATCTCTGCTTTCGAGGTATTTCACATTAATGGGCTATGGACAAGGTGGATCAACAACTTCAATTTTACACATCCCCTGCTCCTCACCTCCCAGATTTGCTTCAAAATTATCTCAAACATTCTGTCTCAATGTACATTGAGTCCACAGGGACCAAGAACAAAGCAAACTCTATTTGCCATCCAGCACTCCTATAATAAGCACTTAGTGCTGACTCCTTTCCTGGTGGCAGTTTTTGAGGTATGAAAAATGCCAGTGGTAATTGGAAGTATGATGTACTGCTGAGCCTCACAGTGATCTAAGAGTAGCTGAGAACATCAACATTGTAGTTTTACTGTCTGTCTCCCGGTGTCTATAAATCCCAGCTTCTACTACCTTCGTTTTCATCATGCCAATCATAGGCTTGATTGCCCAAGGAATAAATTACCAGATAAATCACTATTTGGAAACACAGCTCTTTCTTTGACAGTGCCTTATTTCTTGTGACATCGTATGCATGTTCTACAGTACCACTATGCAAGAAATAGTCCAGATTTCTGTGATGTCATTAACACAGAAAAAGGGTGACATTACCTCTAGACAGTGCCACACAACAGCGTAATATGCAGGTGTATTTCAGAACGGAGAGCTAATTAATGTGGGGACAATGGGGGAGAAGGGAGACGACAGTGTGCCTCATAATGCAGCTTGGTATAATGAGAAAGCACCTACCTGGCAGCAAAGGTTACAAATGTTAGTATCATAACAGGCTTAGTGGAAGACTTTATGGACTTGGTAGGATGTACGCGTGCAGTACACTGTAAATGCAGTACAGGGAAGCTGAAGTCAAAAGACAGTTTCAAACAAATTAAGTACCTAGATCTAAATAACTGCAAGAACTTCAGAATCTTTTAATCCCCTCTGGGGAACTAATTTTATTTGCTGTGTAAAAGGTGTCTCTAACAGTAGTTAAAACACCCTTCCTGAACAGTTGTTAAGTCTTCCACAGGCTTATACCAGGATTGTTTGATAGCAAACTGAATGTGAGCGAACAGAGTGCCCTGGCAGCCAGGAGGGCCAACTGTGTCCTGGGGTGCATGAAGCACAGCGTGGCCAGCCGGTCAAGGGAGGTGATTGTCCCGCTCTACTCCGCACTGGTGCAGCCTCACCTCGAGTACTGTGTGCAGTTTTGGGCTCCGCAGTTCAAAAAGGACATCAAACTGCTGGAGCAAGTCCAGAGGAGGCCCATGAGGATCGTGAAGGGCCTAGAAGGGATGACCTATGAGGAGTGGCTGAGGTCACTTGGATTATTCAGCCTGGAGAGGAGGAGGCTGAGGGGTGACCTCATTGTGGTCTACGGCTTCCTTACAAAGGGAAGAGAAGGGACAGGTACCAATCTCTTTACACCTGTGACCAATGACAGGACTCGGGGTAACAGTAGGAAGCTGAATCAGGGGAGGTTTAGGTTAGATATCAGGAAAAGGTTTTTTACCCAGAGGGTGGTCGAGCACTGGAACAGCACCAAGCCTGACTGAGTTCAAGAAGCGTTTGGATGATGCTCTCAGGCATATGGTGACTCTTAGGGTTCCCTTCACAGGCACAGGAGTTGGATTCAATGATCCTGGAGGGTCCCTTCCAACTCGGCATGTTCTATGATTCTATGATTCTACATTTTAAAAACCATTAGGATAAATATGGAAAGCACTACCACAGACAGTCCTGAAAGTTAAGCGCATCGTTTTTTAAAAAAGTCCATGGATTGGGTGGAGTGTACAGGGGAGTGTTCAATGCACTTGCTGCACCTGCTACAGCTGACGTGCAAGAAGGATACAAAATCTAGAGCAAGTTAGATTAATGCATCAAAGAGGAAATAAAGATAATTTTGCAAGATTTTGCCATCTAGGAATCAGGACACATGCATCTGAGAGCATTAAGTGTGACTGATCTCTGGCACTTCTGGCACTTCTTGAAATACGTGTTTTTGGATATCATATTGATCCATTGACAAACTACTGTGCCTTCTACCTGGTATATACTCAGTTTTAAAACGTACCTTCTAGAGAACAGTCTGAGCATTTTCATGACTGTGGGAAGCCTGAGTTTCAATCCCCCCAACTAAGGTATAATCAACTCAAGCCCTTTCTGTGGGCTACTGTTTTAATTGCTATGACTTTATTTAAAAGGTGGCTCTACCATTGCAATTTGAAAGCACTCCAGGCTTTCTGTAAGCACTTGAGGCATGCTAAGATCATATGTAACAAATTGAGTTCCTTGGGGTACTGTGATGTAGAAACACTTAGCTTTTGCATTTTAAAATGAAAGCAGGTATTTAGGCATCTGTCTCCATCAACACAGAAGCACTCTGGGCATGCAAAGGACCAGAATTTAAAGCTACCAAAGAAGAGGCAACCTGAGATGTTCAAACACACTTTATTATATCACAAGATTGTGCTCTGAGCAGCAGGTTAGTACACACAGACCAGGAGATGTTAGATGTCTATGACATTTTAGATATGTGGACAATTAGATGTGGGTTTCCTGGATTGCTCTATTAAATCCAGTTGCCCCTGGATTACGCTGCAGTTACTTACAGGGCACCTTGGATTTTCTCCTTAGCAATTGATCCTACACCTTGATGTCTGAAACATAAACAATGCTTTGATTTTCAATCTGTTTTTTTAATGTCACCTGTTTTATAAGGGAGGTCTTTTAGTCTGATTGTTTGTTTTGCTGTTCTTTTATTTTTATTTTTAAGGGGAAAAATATGTGTTTCTAGGCTTCAGAGTACTTTGTTTTCATCTTATGATGAAGCTTAGTGCCACATTCTCAGACAGTAATTACGGAGTACATGAGGATTTGAAATAAACAGAAGCATGTCCAAAAGTAAGGGTTAAGTACCATATTAATCTCTGATTTGTTTTGTCACTATGGTTCTTAAGGCACCCAGGGAAAGATGTATAGGAAGGTTTATTAGAAAAGTCTGTTTTCCCAGACCAAAACCAAAAGGGAATTTTAAAGGAAAGTATAGGAAAGACTTGGGTATGAAATTGTGGGGAAAAGTAGGGCACAATTTTCAGTCTTTTCCTGGAACCATGATGAGATAGTGTCAATTACAAAAAAAAAGATGGAATTTAAACTAGAAACTTTGACAGTCCTAAGAGTTTAAAGCTGCTTGGTAAACAAAGCTGTTGAGTGCTTGGAGTTTTTTGGTGAAAGCAGAACTGCAAATCAATTGCAATAAAAGCTTGTTTTTACAGTTAAACTTTGCCTTTTGCTGAAGGCAGCTTAATGGTTTTTGCCTAAAAGCACCACAAGCTCAGTACACTTGCATGTTAGTTTTGCATGACAGAGCAGAGATACCATGTGGAAAAAAAGTATATGCTCTAAAACTGATTTCCTACTGAAATGGTCTATGTACCACCACTATAAAAATACTACAAGATTTCTCATTTACTGAAGTGACAATTTTAAAAACTCTTCTGTTCTCCCCATCAAAAAAGTCTTGTTGAGAATAAAATTCCCTGGAATTGACTTGAGGGGCTTGATTCTCAGTTGAGAATCAAATAGCATCACTTCCACGGCCATCACTTGAAGCCGTACTGGTTTGTGGTAGGTAGCAATGGTCTCTCGGGTCTCAGTTCTGAAAGGATTTAACACTTCTTGCTATGTGCTAGTGAGCGTTTATGGGCGCACAGGTAGTGCTCTTGCAGGATTCAGGCCTTTTTGAAGATGTTCAAGAGAGAGTGTCATGTTTGCTTTTTCAGAAATCAGAGCCTAGGAACAGCTTGCTTTTTTTTGTTTTTTACCTTCAATTTCTTCAGTCTTCATTTCATACCATTACACACTTTCACCAATGCTGACTCTGACTGAATGATCCCCTGAGCTTCTTCTGTTTCATTTTTAAATTAAATAGGGTGATGTTTAGCTACATTTTGTAAAATGTGCCACTTGGTTCAACATGTTAATGCATAACCCCGTATTCATTCCATTCTCACTGTATCTTTGGGCTTGTCTACACTTAGGAGCTCATCCAAATTAAGGCATGAAGTGATTTTAAAATGCAACAGGTATTCCCAGTCATTCCATGCGTATCTGAGCAATCCAGGACAACTACTGGAAAAGGAGACACTGCAGTCATCCCACTCCTGAAAAAAAGCTTGACAGCATTTGAGCTTCTACCTCTTCCTTCTTTCAAGCTACAAGGGAAAGAGACCTTAAGTCTTTATGTAGAAGAGGTCTAAAATGGGCACAACGATGTCTGTGCTCCCTGACAGTTCTCCTGTTCCACCCTCCTCTTTCTCCCAGTCTAAAAGGAGATTCTGCATAATTTCAGCTAACAAATTAACTAATTCACTGCTGAGACACAGATGATGCCCTTGAACTCTCCTGCCTGCTTCCTCCTTACACTGTAGTTTTTGATCTCTTACGCTAAAGGTCATGCCCACTGCAGGAGAGTTTGTATTTTCTGGAATTGGTGTTTCACAGGTCTGGCCAGACAAACCTCTGATACATGCTTGTTGGTGGCTGCGAGAGATGGGATTTAATGACCTGGATCATCTTGCTCCATTTGCTATTCCTACTTGCTGTGAGTGGACATGCAGAAGAAGCAATTCAGCTTTTGCTTTTCTCTTCAAGGCTTTTAGTAGCTACAAAATCAGAAAGTATGAGGTTTACGTGGATTTATGCTTTACTCTGTATAGAGTAATCTGATTTGGAAAAGTGTTAAAAGCAGTATTAAATTGTGTAGGTACTTTTCAAAGAATTCTCAAACCAAGATTATGATGGCAGAGGCATTTGTGAATATTTAGTATAAACCTCACATTTAGATTCTTTGAATTCATAGTTTTCTTCTATTTTTGCTTCTTACTCAGCTAAACAAGCTAGGTACTTTCCACTACCACTTTTCAACTACGAAAGAGAGATATTCCTAACTACCTTTGGTTCTGCAGAATATTAACTGGTGCTCCTCTATTTTACTGGCTCTAATGGAAACTTCAGGCAAATAAGGTGTAAAGTACACTGAACATTATCTAGTGTTGCCCAGTCATTTAGAGATAATGAAAAAGGGAGTAGGTTAGTTTTAGATCAAGTAGCAATGAAGTATGCAATGATTTTCCAAGACAGACAATTTCCAGTCTCTTTGTTATGTTTTGTAAATGTTTCTTTACATTTACAATCTTTGTAAATGTTTCTGTTATTCACTTCTCCACTTAAATAGGAAGAAGCCTGATTCTTTTGTGTTTGTATTTAAAATATACAGGTTAGATCTTTGGAGAAATCTCTACCCTAGCTTTTGTTCACTGCACATATAATTTTTTAAGGGAGAGTACACTTTTTGGTAGCTGCAGTTAAGCTACTATATAACATAGTACATCTAACTCCTTGCATTAAAGTAAGACTTCTTCATCATAACTACATTTATTTTACTTAATGACAACTTCTGCATTCAGATCTAATTACCAGATCCTAAAAGAAAAAGAAGTGCTTTTTTCTCAAGTACATTATGAAGTGAGAAAAACATTTCAGTCCATCTGAAAATATTTCCTTAAAGCATTAAATTAAGTAGATTATGCCAAAAATGTGATTATGAGTGGTTTAGCATAGGAAAATAAAATTAAAGCCAGTATGTTTTTGTAGTTTGGAAAATGCTGAGAAATAAAAATAGTCCAATATGAAAAAAAGCGTCTTAACGAGGCAGCATTAAAAAGTACACAGAAGACACAAGAAGGAAGCAGCTGCTAGTGCACTGAAGCCAATGGACTCTGCACCATTGACCATACCGAGCCTATTATCTTACCTTAAAAGGGAAAATCGTTTGAGTCCTTACCTGTACACTAGTAAGAGTGGTGTATTGATAAGCTTTGACTACCAGGTAATTGGCTTCTATATCTATTATCCCCAGGATCATGTATTTCCACCATCTCCTTTTCAAAATTGCCAGCAAGTTTTCTTCTCCTGTGGTAATAAGAATAAGGATTATGTAAAAGAGTTACGTTTACATGCACAAAATACCTGCTTGTCAAGAGAAATTATCTAGAAGATCTCTCACATTTATAATATGCAGTTGAAAAGCACCATATATAACCAAGTACTGCTAGGAGGTGAAAACTAACACACCCTGTTTGTCTCACAGATATTAAAACAGCCAGCTTGGCGAAGTAGTATGTGAGGGTCAAACTGTCACTTCACTTAAGAAGTAAATGAAAAATAAGTGCAGCTTGGGCAGGCTGTAAATGTGTTCTTGGTTTTATATATACACATATAAAATTCTAAAGAATAGAGTAGTTCATTACATACACTTATGCTTTCCATACACAGTGATAAATTTTGTATCCCACGCAAGAGGGTTTTTCCAGAGTGGGAGATTACCAGGATTTATAAATATGTTGCAATATTAAAGCAGGAGAGTAACAGCCTCACTTTTGGTCAGATTACAGATCCTGTTCCAAGGATGGTTATGATGATCCGAGAGGTTCAAAATGTTGGACTGGTTTAGAGAAAGGCTGCACCAAGGCAAACAGATTTTGCATGTTGCGTGTTGTTCTGCTCCCAGGATTGATTTCTGAAGTAGGCAGGTTCGCTGCCTTCTAGGGGAGTCCTGTCAATCACCTGGTACTTACTTTCCACCATGTGAAGACTGACAGTACAAAATGGCCTGCTGATCAAACCCACAACTTTCAAAAGGTCAAAATATTCCTCATGCGAGACTAGGGACTATTACTGTTCCCCATTCAAAAGAGAGCACGTCATTAGTGAGGGTGGGCAAACCTGTTACTTATTTGCATTACTGTAAGCTCCGAGATGATGGGACCCCACTGTGAAAGGGGCCAGACAAACTAACTGTGACCAAGCACAGTACGACTGGAGGTCTTTAAGAGTCTGTAGCCTAAACAGGGATCTAAGTAGGGTTGACCTGTACTGCCAAAGCACCATAAATGAAATTTGAACTGTCTTCAAAGTTTAAAAAAACCCCACTATTCTGAGATTTGTTCATGTTGCTGCAGTCTTTCTGAGTGCCTGTGATCATCAAAATGAGTGGTGGAAAATACATAAGGAAAGGAATATTACTGTCAATTGACACCAAAACTTGCACAGGGTTTCCAGTTCTCCCTCATAATTTTTCACCATCACAACTGTGTTTGTATTCTGGTTCAAATAGACCTGGTGATCTATGGGCTGTCATATCATCAGAAATGGCAGGCTCTCTATAGCACAGGGGTATCTTAGTATCTCTTGGAAGATGCAATCACAGAAAAATGGATAATTAATTCAGAAGTTGATTCAGAAATCTTAGACATTAAATCTCGGCCCCACTGAGTGAACTGAATGGGTGTTTACCTGAACAAAGCAGGTTTGTTCATTCACAGATGCTCACACATGCACCCTTCTAGTGGGATATTATTAGGCATCAACCTAATTATTTGTTACAGTGATAATGACACTGAGTGTAAAACTACAAGTGTTAAAAAGCTTTCCTTCCCTTTTCTCTTTTCTTTTTCTCTTTTTCTCTTTCTCTCAGTAAGCAGCAGAGATGTAGCAGAAACAAGGTGGTGAGTAGGCTAACTAACTAGTTAAGATCCTAAATAAAGGAACCAGTACATTCAACCATACCACACTTTTCTGTTACCACCGACTCACAGGAAAACAAAAAAGAAAATCCCACACTTCTGACATGAATTATGACTACATTTATGTATCTGTTATGATGATTTGAGCATGCAGAAAGAGGAAGATTTTAGAGCTTATTTTTTAATACATTTGGGGTGGTATTTTCAAAACATCATTTGAGATTAGATGTCCTAATTCCCACTAAAATGCAAAACATGCAGACAGATCCTTTCCAGGTACTGAAACTGTATCTCTTAATTTTTATGCTGCCTGGACAGCATGACAGTAATTAAATAGAGAATTTGTTTCTGGAAAAAAAATATTGTGCAGGGGTTGCATCTTCCTCTGTGGAATGTACTTAGTCTTCACTTTCACTCACTTGCTGCATCTCCTATTACTTAATGTGTAAGAAAGGTCTGGCTTCTGACTGGGGTCCCCCTGCATTATTATTGTCATTTATCATTAACATAGCAGTTCTGCAGATCTACAAGCATTAGCAAAACTGATGGACCCCATTTGAGGTTATATCTGAGCAAAAAGTAATGCATGTTTAACATTGTTAATCATGGAGACTGTTATTTGTTTACTGCTTTCTATTTCTTTGGCATTGTCATCACAATTCATAGAGGGGAATGAATCGCTCCTGAAGTGGGAGACTTTCTGGGGAGAAGGACAGGAGAAAGATGACAATCTGCAGTGTCAGTCACTGTCAGCACAGATTTTGCTATGCACAAATCAAGGAAGAGGCAAGTGGAGTCCCACTTTTGACATGGAGCTGAAATAAAGCCACCATATTCTAATGTCACACTTTTGGAAGAGTGACCCAGTAGAAGCCAACAGTGGAAGACAGCCTGGAGAAGGTGTGGGCTGCCAGAAGGACAGGACCTGTGGACAGCAATCACAGATGGCATCCTCAGTGAATTCAGACAACAAGGGGAAGGGAAATAGGAATTAGGGAGGTAAGTGGGAAGCCTTGTCATAATTAGTGAAGACTAAAATGAGAAGCAGAGGGAAACAAGAGCTTCATTTTAAGGCCTGTATCCTGAATAGCAATAAACATCACCTTTGCGTAAAAACAAAGTGGGGGGAAAATATCACACTTAGTTAACAGCAAAAAAAAAAAAAAAAANNNNAAAAGAGACAATCTCGGGGGGGGTATTTCCCTTGATGACAACTCAAAGGAAACTAATTAATCAGGTCTTTTGTGTTGTAAGCATTGTAGGCCAGAAGGGCCAAATGTAGATGCCTACATCTGAAATAGCTGGTAAGTATTTTTTAAATAATTTTTCACCTAATATATTCCAGACAAATTGTTTAGGGTGAGATAACCAGTGTTTTGAAAATAAACATCTCTCCCACCGAATTTAAAGGAAGAAGAGATTATGTCAGACCATGTGTTATTATCTCTATAGGACTCTGAGTAAGGCTTCCAGCCAGTCATATAAACAAATGCTAAACAAGAAAGTGTGCAGGTTAGCTTAAAGGCAACATTCCCAGTGAGCCAACACCACATACTGGTGTTGGTGAATACGCATTTCTGTGAGTGCACAGAGTAATGTCACCTTCAGACTGTGCCATCTTTTGATGGAGACCTCCTTTCAAAAAATAGAACCAAACCCCTAACTTCTGGCAGTACTCAAGCTCTTGAAAATATAAACCTTCATATTCAGTCTAATCCAAATGTAATGTAGATTTAAAAGCAAATTGCATATAAAGAATAATTTAAGATTCAGAAGTTAGCATACTGTTAACACAGAGAATTACAAGCCCCCTCTCTTTACCCTTTCTAGAAGGATTCTCTTTACCCCCTAGAAGGATAGGGTAAAGATTTTTTAGATTTTTTACTAATTTTGCAGTGAGACACACACTTGACAGCTATATATACAGAAGAACTCTCAGTGTTTGGAAAAAGGCTACAGCTTTGCCTCTGATGGTTCAAATTAAAAATCAACAAATAAGCTGCTTTGTAGAAGAGATGATTTTACATCACATAATAAGGATTTACCCCTGTGGGGTTACAAAATTAAAAATAATTTAGAGAGAAAATTAAAAGAGTATTTAGCTGTGCAGTATCTACCAAAAATACATATGTACATGTACAAAAGCCTTTTCACATTCACCCACACAGCTGCAGAGGTACAATAAAAAAAACCAACAGCCATTAAGACAGCAAATTCCCAATTATTTGTGTACGGGCTTGGGACACGGGTAGAATAACAGCACTGCTAGACCAGAAAATAAGCATATTGCTTCTTTTTCATCTGCTGCAGTCTCTCCCTTTTAATTTAGATGACAATTTGCTATTCAGATCAAGATCATCAAAGGAGCTGTGCTCTCCTGCTTTACAGCACAGAGCTCATCAGAAGAGACATAAATGTGTGCAGATGTGCAAGGGAGGAGGCAGCACAAAGAGAGGGATGCCGGGCATGCTGGTTCTCCCCTGCCTCTAATGGGAGTGTCAGAGCCAAGTGTTACATGGTAAAGGGGCAAAAGCCTCAAAGATAATGAAGGTTAGACCAGAAATTACTTTTTATCACTTTCTTTGAAAAAAGAATCTCAGTTACAAAGCAAAATTATGGGATAATAGTTTCTTTTCCATTTTCGCACACAATAGTGAGTCTTGCAGATACAAAACTTCATCAGTAACAACATTGCTTCTCTACAACCTTTGTAGTCATCCAGCCCTGCTGCAGGAGCAGGGGAAGGAGACAGTCAAAAGGAGTAATACCATGTAAGGGTAACACAGATCTTCCCTGTATTACTATGCCAAGAAGCTCCCATGTCTGAACAATAAAACCTTGCCTCCTGCTTGGCCAAGTTGCTGCTCCAGGGGACTTAAAGACTGTTGGAGATGGCTTTCAATTCCTCACAAAGCTCACAAGAACTGTACCTTTTCTATGTGACTTTAAATCCTTGACCCAGAATGGTTTCTTATTCCCTCATTATCTGTTTGTATTACTGATGACCATTTTATGGTAATACTGTTGCCTAAAGGCAAAACACCATCACTGTTTAATTATTTACTCAATAGAGAAAGCAGTCTCTTACAGGAAGAACGCTGCTCCAGTCCAGCTTCACAAAACACCTGAATATACTCTGTCCACCTTATGGATGACTGCTTATAGGCTTCACTGCTTTTGTCCTAGACCATGTTGTCAGTAAGCCTTTTGGGAGACTAGAAAATCTCAGTTCCTTTTGCATCCTCAGAACATCTGATCTTACCCAACCTGATCTTAACCAGAGCTCCCTTCTGCTTTCTCTCCTGTGGTGGGAAAACTGCACAACCCACAGATATGCTGCTGGTGTAACAGCCCTGGGCCTCTGCTGCAAGGGGCTCCCATGCTGGCCACATGTTCCTGCTCCTTGCCCTGTGCCAGCACTGGTGCTTGTGGCACTGTACAGAGAGCCAGGGCAAATAACTGCCTGAAAATAAAGATTTTGCATTTTCAGATCAATTTTCAGACTATGTCCTGAGAAGTCTATGACCAGATTAATGTTAGTCCTGTGGGGATGAGAAGCAAATAATAGGGAGCCCAAGCAGGGGACAACTACCCCTTTCTCTGGCACAGGCTGAATCATGCATGCGTCCTATCTGTCACAAGGCAACAGCAGCCATTGAACAAACTCAGCAGCTATCCCCACTGCTCTTGCTGCAAATATGCAGTGTACAATGAGGCTGCGGATCTTTCTGCTCAGCGTGTTGAAGCAAACCTGCAATGGGTGCTGCAGCTGAGGTGGAACACAGCTCACAGGACACGAGCTTGCGTACGTGCTTTGCCAGGGGGTGAGCTACATCATGGCAACGTCCTTTCACCTTCCTAGGAAGTAAATCTCATTTACCAGGCACAATCAACAGGACTTTTCAGTTTTGAAGGGGTTCTATTTATTTGTTGTCTTTTTCAACTTCGTAGTGTTTGAACATCTATCTACCGTACTAGCATTTATTTGGCTGGCACTTTAGAAAAAGGTACTTTATATAATAGCCTTTGATCCTCAGATTATCATAGGAGTAACACAAACTGAAGGTAAGGTTGGTGCCCTTTCTGGCTGCTCCTTTTGTCATTTTGACCCTCCTCTTTCCAAAATATGCTTACCCTATTAGCATGACATAATGTACCTTTCCAGTTACCTAAAATACAAGCTCATCTCAAGTATTTAGACTTGCTCTTTTCTTTTGGAGATTTTGCAAATCAGTCTGGTTAAGCCCTGGATGTAAATCTTAATAGCTGAAGTCAAATCTAGGAATTTGAACATGCATTTTCATAAAACATGAAAGGATTCATTTCTGCTGCTTTGATTTTGATCTAGCCAAAGCTCCGTGGTTAGATCTGGTAATCTTCAGATGTCTTCTTATTTCATGAAATTACTGGTCATGTAAGCTACTCTTAAGAGGAAATTACAACTAAAACTGCACCAATAAAGTAGCTGGTGATTTTGCAGATGCCTCAGTTTCTCTCTACCTGCCTGCCCACCAGATTACATGCAGTTTCTCCCTTGGTAGCAGACACATTGCTGTAAGTTACTGCCACATGTTACTGCAAGAAACAGCCCACGTCAAGAACTATGCAAAACCCAAAATGGTGCACTGTTTCAAAAAACAGACCTCTAAACTCCCAGCCCTTTAAAATGTCAAGATAAAAAACACTGCAATCTTTCTAGCACACAAATTTTTCATTTAAGTTGTTTTATCTCCCAGTCTAAACTTAGGTAAGTGCCTTTCCTGAAAGGGCAGACTGTGTCCTGGGAGAACCATTTGTGCCCCTGTAATGCAGAGGGACACGAGCACACTGGGAAGCTTGATCCTTCCTTCAAACCTGAGATTTGTTTATGTCCTTATGTCTTCATGCACAAAATTTTCAAAATTGATTTCTGATCTATAGTACTCTCAGTTTTAAGCTACCTCTGAGTTAACATAGTAGTCTGCCAGCTTTCGGGGTTAAATCTGGCTCACTCTCCCACAGAACTACTTCAAAACAATCCTATTACTTTACTCTGTCAGCTCTGCAGTCAGGCTCTTTTTTCATTCTTTATCCTATTTTATCTAGGGTGAAGCTACTTACAGCAGTGCAAAGAAAGGCTTTCAGAAGAAAAAAAAATCAAATTTTGAAATTAACCAGTGTTCTTGAAATAAAAAAAAATCTGTATATATCTCTATATATAATTTATAAATGTGTAATTTGGATGAATAATTTATCCTCCTGGATAATTTTGGGCATGCTAATCATATCCACAAGACTTACTTAAAGTCAAATAATCTTAAAAGAAATTATTTTAATTGTTTTAGGCAGATGGATCAGTTAGAGTGCATAAGCTTTTTTTCCTTCCCTTTTTATCAACTCATTACAAAAAGTTGGTCCCAGCCACCTACCCACTTCGTGACAATTTTTCCCCTCAGCAGGCAGATATGAATAATGAATTATATACTTATTATTTGTAATGCTTATAAAATTTATTCCCCAAAGCATGAAATTTGCCTGATACAGTAAAAAAAAAAAAACCCAACAACAAAACAACAACAAAGTCCCCCCAAAAAACAACCATGCAAATTGCAAGCAGATCCAACTGAAGTTGAATTTTTAGTCTTGTCTTCAGAACACAATAAAAAAAGAATACGAAAGTGGAGTGTGTATCTTTCTTTGCTCCCATCAATAATGTTTGAACACACTGATCCAATTTAAATCTAATCTGACACAGATAGAGTGCAAAGATACTAATACTAGTTCCTACAGGTTTGATGTGAATAGGCGCCTGAGACAGAAAACCTAACGTTGCTGCCACTAAGTATAGGCTCAGAGGTAAACTCACTACTTACTAGACACCAGAGTCTGTACTCTGCATCTTCTTAGCTACCAGATCATTCAACCCTGTGACATAAATCCCTAAAAGTTCAGGAGACCCTTGTTCTGGGACTCAACAAACTACTACCTAGTAGTAGGTGCTGGCATGAAATATGAGCAAGGACTGCATACAACATGCATCAAGCATGAAAGAGAACCTGCTTTTCACATGAAGCCTAAAGATACCTATTAAGAAGGAAATCTGTCTGCTGATGACTACTAAGATGACAGTACTATTAAGAGGAAAAAGACGATTGATGAATAACTGAAAATGGGAGTAGTGTTGTTTGTGGTATGAGCACTACGGGAACATATGCACTCCAATACTATGACAATTCTTCTTAGGTTAGAAATAGCATTGGGGCATTTCAAAGTAGCATAAAATGGGAAGTTGATGTTAAAGAAGCAGTGCTGGCAGAATTAAAACTTCATCTGGAGACTATAGTGTTAACCAAAAATACATAAAATCCTAATATCCAACACTATTTCATGTCATTGCCTTGGGCCAAGGGGAGAGCTGAAGAGTTCAGAATACATTAGGGCTGGATGGCTCAAGATAAATACAGCTTTATATATGCTCAAGAGCTATTTCAGGATTCTTGTGTTAAAAGGCTGCAAACATGCACTCGTTCCTCTTGGAGCATCTATTTGCAGCAGCAGTTGTGGGAAAAGCTAGCAGAGTTATTCTCCTTTTGGGACTTCCCTTACCCCACTGTCGGTGAACTGGAATAAGGTTTGCTAAACTTCCAAATTAAATATTAAATAATATCCCTGGAGGTATATAGAACCTTTGGGAATGTGTTGCCATCACAGGTTATAGTAAAAGCCTCACACCAGAACAATCACAGATTATTCAAGAAATCCCACTAATTACACATGAAGTAGAAAATGTAGGAGCTGCCACTTGGTTAAAGCAATTGTGGGGCCGGTCCAGGACACTTCTCGTCTCCAAGGTGACCAGCCGCAGAGGCTCAAGAGAAGCATGCAAAACACACCAACCCATTGTAGCTCCTTCATTGTTAGCCACAGCATAAGCACCTTGTTTTATGCACAGCAGGAATTCCAAAAAAGCATGAGCAAACCCGGTTAAGCATAGAGAAAATGCAGGCATGAGCACATAGAAATATGTGAAACACAATGGCTTCAAATAACACTCAGAGCTGGTGCATTCAATAATTTGCCTATTTCTTGATAGGGAAACAGGAGGGAAGCAAACAGAATAGGGAGAGGAGTGGCTGGAGGGCAGCTCTGCAGAAAGGGGTCTGGGAGTGCTGGCTGACAGCAGGCTCAATGTGAGTCAGCAGTGTGCTCTGGCAGCCAAAAGGGCAACCTGCAACCTGGGGTGCTTCAAACACCAGCAGGTTGAAAGTTCACCAGCAGGTTGAAAGAGGTGATTATCCCACTGTATTCAGCATTGGTATGGCCACACCTTGAGTGCTCTGTGCAGTTCTGGGCCCTGCAATTTAAGAAGGATGTGAAGGTCTTTGAATGCATCCAGAGGAGGGCAACAAAGCTGGTGCAGGGGCTGGAAGGCATGTCTTGTGAGAAGCAGCTAAGGAGGACTCTGGGCTTGTCTGGTTTGGAGAAAAGGAGGATGAGGGGTGAACTCATCCCTCTCTACAGCTTCCTGAGGAGGGGCAGTGGAGAGGGAGGTGCTGAGCTCTTCTTCCTGGGATTCAGTGATAGGATGTGTGGCAACAGCTCAAAGCTGTACCAGGAGAGGTTTACACTGGACATTGGGAAGCATTTATTTAACGAGAAGGTGGTCAAACACTGGAACAGGCTTCCTAGAGAGGTGGTTGATGCCCCAACCCTGTCAGTGTTCCAGAGGCATTTGGACAGTGCCCTTAATAACATGCTTTAACTTTTGGTGAGCCCTGAAGTGGCCAGGCAATTGGACTAGATGATATTTACAGGTTCTTTCCATCTGAAATAGGCTATTTTATTGTATTGTATGACACTTTCAGGAGTCATACACACCAGAAATCTCAATGTTGTGTTTGTAATGATCAAAAGTACTCAAAACTGCCCCCCCCATTTATATTCTTTGCAGCATGGCTACTCATGTATGTTATTAAAAGCATAAAGCATCACTGAATCATGCTAATTAGTTGGGATAAGGCATCACATAGCTACCGTGTCAAATAGACATTTTTTAGGCAATTCTGATGAAGAAACTGGCTATTTATTATCACACAATGCTGAATGAGTTACCCAGAATGGTCGTTAATATGAGAAATCCAGGCCAGATGGTTTTTTTAGATGATGAGTTGTCTGGAGCAGGTGATATTTTGTTGTATCTGTTGTATACCTTAAAACAATGCTATCTCAAAGAGACCTTTGTAAACTTAACAACATTAGTATTGAATAATCAGATAAGCAAATCGGCATTATACATCCATATATCTACATAATGGAGCAGGCAATCTGGGAGACAACAGGAATGATGGACAGCAGCCCTCCAACCTGAGCAGTCACCGAGCATGCACTTCTTTTGTCCTGAGCTAACAGAACTGGGCTAGAAAAAGTTTGCAATGGACTCAGGTCTGTAGCATTTCTGACCAAAAAAAATAACGTTTTTCCACAATTCAAATTCCATAATAGTTTTATGAAGCCCCTCTAGCACACGTATAGTCAGAATAGTACATTTTCATGTAATTTTTGCTGGCTTTCACATGCACAATTGTCAGAACTAGCATGTAAGAGCAGTCATACCCAGAAGGGTGGAGAGCTGTGCAAACTGATGTAATACAGTTCAGGCATTGCTTTGCTCTAGACATAACATTAAACGTTAATTAAATGCTGAGTGTGTATCAGCTTAGCTTCAGTAAATTGGTCAAAGCAGATTTGTAGCAGGGACTGGAGCTCACCTGGTCTCTTTTTTGAGCAAAATAATGACTGGCACACAAAGTGATATCAAAGATCTACAGACAAAGGAAATTTTGTGCCCTGCCTAGTGTAGGCTTAAACTAGTCTATGAAGTCTGAAAAACACAGGATCTAATTATTGTAGCTGTGCAACTGAAATAATGAGGAGGCTGAGAGTGAGACCAATTAGTTAGATACTATGCTAGCAAGCTGGAGGTCTGCAATCCACCAAAAGCCTGGCAAAATTTACCTGTAGTGGTATGTGCAAGCTGAGAGATTTTCAGTCAGTGTTACTATAACCTGAATTAAGCATCTAGGGCTGCTGCTGATTGGAGATTGTGCACATGCTTAAAGTATTGAAAAAGTAATTAACTGAATATAAGATGTATTATCTTTCCACAGTGGAAAATGATAGCAAATAAAAGTATGATAGAGAAATTCAGAATCTCATTAAATATATAGAAAAAAGTGTCATGATTTAGATCCTCGGGTATGCAAGACAGCTAATGTTACTGTGCTGCTGCTTAACCAATGAAAGACTGGTAGTATATTTGCTACTTGCTATATTACAGTAATATAGAAACCCCAATAACTCATCAGTGTGAAAGTGAACTGTGCATCTTGGAATGGCCAAGATTCCCCCTGAGCTAATCCGCACTCAAGTGCCTGTCATCTCCAAAACTCTCAGACACTTTCTGTAACATGTGGTACTGCATCATATCATGTTCAGCAAGGCACACTGAAACTTATATGTCTTCCACTCCTACCCACCAAGAACTCAAGAGAATGTGTATCTGAAAACCTCTGCTGAGAGGTACACGAACCTGACTCAGAAGCTGTGAGGAGTGATTGCTCCTCTCTTCATCCCAGCAGATTGCCACAAAACTCAAAAAATCTCCAGCAATAAAAAAGCAGTGATACTTGCAGTGAGCAACCTTATGATAGAAAAATGTTTCCTTTATGTGAATCCTGACTTATAAGCAAGCTGCTGAATACCTCACTGGCATTTATCTTACCCTGTTGCCCGTGCTTTAACAGTAATTGACACAATAGCCTTTCTGCAACACTGAGAAATAACACCTAATTAGAAGTATGAGCAAGTACTGTTTTAGGAGAGGAAATACTAATGTGTTAGGAAGATATTCTGGCCGTTAACTGCAACATGAAGTTCTATAAACTGCAAGGTTTGTAGTAAGAGGAACTTGCACCACGTGCAATTAACATCCAAGCAGAAATTCCATCAACTGATGAGGTATCCAACCATTAATGCGTGAATTACAACCATATGTCACAACTACAGGATGCCCTCTTACACATTCAGCTGGTTAGTTACACCAACAAAACCTTTACCATCCTGCCATCTATCATTTTGTTCAGGAGTACATCTTCCTGTGCTCACAAGCATGCATATCTGACTCAGACAATACTGATATTCTTTGACAATTTCATCGATCCAGTTGCGAAAGAGTCATCATTTTTCTCCCTTCATCCCCATTCCACATTTGAAGCCCAGGGGCAGTTCAGTCATGCAACAGCTGTTCAGCACATGAAAGAAGGGAGTTCATGCACCTCCCTAGCACAAGCTGCTTATACAAGCGACAGAGCACTGAGGGCTGCAGAGCACAAAGAGAGACCATTTTTGGTATTTTATATATAAGAGCATCATACTGATGCATCCAATGCTGAGAAATGTTTCAAATAGAGGAAACCATCCCAAAAGTAGGGGTCACCTTACCAATTTCATCTCTCTCAGAAAACTCATCAGCACAGGCAGATTGAAGGTATATCACACAAGGTCAGGCAGTCAGAAAGCCTGGGCAGGCTCTCTGACTGTCTCAAAGAAACCTCAGTTTCAGTGTGGAAGACTCAAACTCCATCATAAAAGCCACAATGGATAAGTATGAAATCTTGTTTGCCAGCAACAGTAAAACAGCCCCAGACTGTGCAAGAAGTAGAATAAGAAGTTTTCAGGAAATGCAGTTAATATAATAATTCCCATGAAATACTGGGTGGCATCTAGCATTAAGAAAATCTTCTTGTTGTAAAGAAAAACTGGATGGGATTTTTTTATGGAAGAAAATTCACAGGTGATGAACCTGCATGTGAACTTGATGGGAAAAGGAGGCAGTAGCTGCTGCTGATCCCTGAACTACAGAAAGGAAAGCCAAGGGTTCTGTAAGCCCATTAAACAAGAATGAAGGCACCACTGAACATCCCATAGCTGTTCATCTTACTCTGTGATGTTGTAGATATCTTTACCTATTGCAAGTATAATATTAGGTAAAGAATTAAGACCAAATGTTGGAAAAGATATCAACAGGCCTTTAACAGCTCTTGCAGAGTATTTTGTGAGCTGGAAACACACATGCAGATGTTTCCAAGTGTTACATTCTGGAAAATTCCAGCATTCAAATGCAAAATACCCCTCAAAATAATTACGCATGCTCTTTCTTTTTGCTGTTCACCTCACATACTACTCTCACACTTTGTACTTTTTTCCCTGCATGTCCACTGCTGATTTACCTTTCCTTTTCTGACCTATTCTGCTAGATACAAATACAAATGTATCCTATAACCATGTGTGCCCCTGTGGTCAGCCTGAAGCAATTCAGGCTGGTGCCTTCCACCATGCTGCCACTTGACTCTGTTCAGGGGGTGGCACCAGCCTCAAGTCAGACATTTTACCTTCTGTGTCAGGAGCTGGCACATGGCTTTACTGTCACACTCACAAGCCCGGCAGATTTACCTGCCCCCAACAGAAGCTGTGAGAAAAGCAGAATCTTGTCTCTCTTCTGAAAGGGGAAAGCAGCCACTGAGCTTCTTGTTCACAGGACTAAAAGCAATTAATAGCTCCTGGCCTAGTGCACACCATACATGCACATGGTTTCATGCAAGTATTTACTTTCCTCTTAGTCCCCCCTAAAATAATTTCAGATTGGTTGCTTTGTGCTCCAACAGAAGACAGAAGGAATTATGCTGAGCACTAGTTGGTATTAACAATAACTATGGATTACACCCCATATGATGTGATTACTTATTTGACCTCTACACACTACACATGAGCAGTGTAGGAGAAAGGGACCTGGGGGTCCTGGTGGACAGGAGGATGACCATGAGCCAGCAATGTGCCCTTGTGGCCAAGAAGGCCAATGGCATCCTGGG
>VZRW01002198.1:56050-69823 GCA_013398125.1 Aegotheles bennettii
TTCCTGTGTGATATATTCTAGGTGACCCTGCTCTGGCAGGGGGGTTGGACTAGATGATCTTTCGAGGTCCCTTCCAACCCCTAGGATTCTGTGATTCTGTGAACACACACAAACAGAGCAATATGGGCACAGTTACTCACACAAAAAACCCAAGCACAACCTGCTCCAGTTTCAGTACTTCTGTAGTTTTAACTCTTGGCGATTGGATTTGAATAGTTTAGCTTATGCTTTTGTCTTTTTCTTTCAAGACTAGCTATAACAGAGCTGTCTCTTCTTTTGGCCAGTGCTTGTCTGAGTAGCTGCAATTGGGAGGCAGGGAGAAGTGAATACTTCTGGTGAGGAGCTCTTCACACACATAATGCTGAGGGTGTCTTAACATTTGGTCCATTTCTGTCCTCCTGCAACAATGCTCTTTCCTACAACATGTGTCAGTGAAGGCCAGAAGAAGCAGAGGAGTTCAGTGACAGACCGTACTCCATACCCTTTACTCCTCTGGGGGTCTTCCAGTTGATGCTCCCTCCTGTATCCCTCTTTTCTCCCCTCACCGCCATGTAGCTGATCCTCTCTCCTCTGACACTTGACAGAGATCAGGGGCTCTTTCCAAAAATCAATTAGAAATGAAAGTTTTCCAGCCACTGGGGGTCAAATGACACAGCTGCTCACAATATCCTTAGCACCTGGAGCACCACAAAGGCTCTGGACCTGTCACCCCTATGTGCCTCACCAGTGCTGCTGCCCTTGAAAGTCACAGAACAATGCTCTCAGCCCAAGCAATAAACACAACATAATAATTAGGATTTTGCTATGTTGTTTTAAGAGCTACTTTATAGATATATGTGTTTACTGCAAAATACTGGTAGGTGCTTAAAGAGCAAGATACAGGACAGGACAGTATCCCTTCCAACACAAGCCTGCCTCTCCTTGGTCTGCAGAAGAGAAAATGTAAACTGAAAAAGAAACTGTAAGACTTGCAAGCTGCAGCTGGGACCAGAGCCAGGAGCATCAAGGGAGGAGGAAGCTCCTGCACAACCACGGGAGTACCCAAATGCTAATGCAGCATGCCTTCAGTATTTTTATTCTTTACATTTCTATTTCAGTAAAAGATAGAGGGGTTTTCTTCTCCCTTAATCGCTGTTCCATGATGCAGCATGAAAACCTGGGGTTTCACACAAACTTTATTTAGGTGGGAGTGAAAGTTGAAGGATAGCACCTGTGACCTGAGAGATGGCTGGAGTGTTAATTATACAAAGAGACTTGAAGAACTACATTTTAAACACTGCAGTATATTAATATCACTGCATTTTTATAGCTTCAGCTGTCACTAAAATGTCACCGTATCAGGTGAATGCAAGCTTTCGTACCTAACCATTCCTGTTTTGCAATCGTGCTTTTCTTGAGGCCTACCTGGATACGAGGAAAACAAGGAGGGGAAAGCCCAAATTCCCAGGTTTATGGTCTAAAAAGTAAAAATTGCTTGTTAGATGGCTCTGAGAAACACTGATTGGGAAGGTGCATGTAATGAAACGTCCTGCCAGGTGAATTTCTCAGGTCATCTGTCTCATAAATATTTGAAAAAACATATTCCAATTTTTCTTTTGCCATGGTTGGGCATCTCCTTGCACAACAGCTGCCCCTGTGGAAATCTGTCCCTTCTGGCTTTTCAGCAACCTGAAGCCTTTCACTCACCCAGGGTTTAAAAAGTTTCCCTGCTATTTTCTGCAATAGGTGGAGCTTCTGATACAAGGTTGTGAGCCTAGTGTGACTCTGACAAGGGTTAGCTCTGCAAGTCTCCTGCTCTTCCTTTCCCCAGGTCCCACTGCTGCCTGGCTCTGAGCCCTGCAAAACACCTCTCCTGCTGTCTCCCCCACCTATCCCTTCCCTGGTTTTATTAATGAAACCTCAAAAAATGCCCTTTTCTCATATGCATGTTTAATTCCTCCTCCTTAGACAAGTGAGGCAGCTCACGAGTGCTCACACTGGCATCCTCTGAGCTCCCATTTCTCGTCCACCTCCATGTCACCATAAACACCCCAACATAAGGCAGAGATTGAGAAAGGGAACATTGCTATGCCTGCTTTATAGTTTTACTTTTAATGCACCTCCTTGACCATAAGCCTGAGCATCAAGGTGTGATTTCAATGAGCTGCTGTCATTTATATATGAGCTGCCACTACAGCTTAGCTGCTCTTTAGAGAGACACAGTCAGCTCTAACCACAAGAGTCATGTTTACAGAAGGAAAAGATTGTGATGAGTGTGTTAGCTTCCCTTAATAATATCTTTCAAAAACTGCAGTGATATTGCTCTAAAAAAGCTTTTGTACTTCAAATTTTCATCAACTCTATCACTCCTAAAAGCATTACCCAAAGTCTGAGCAGTTCAGATGTTACATTCATATACATGCTGTTGGGCTTGACACTTGATAATAAGGGCCTATCCAGCAATACTTCACTTTTTTATCTCATAAATTTACTATAGGCCTTATTTTTTAAATATATTCTCTCTTTTTTTGCCACCAATTGCTTTTTGTCTTGTAGCTTGCAGCAGCATTGATTTTTGAACGTAAAATACTTATGGAAACATTGATTAAGTTATTAGACTTCCTGCTCCAGCTGCCTTGACCAAAATCTATCTCTCTGATAATGAAAGGACCTTCTGTTTCCTTCAGAGGTGGTGTGAAAGCTATTGTACATAGGCACCATTAACTGGATCTCAGACATCAATCATATTTCTGGTGTTCAGTCTATTATCACCTAACAAAGACAGACAACTGGCAGTTGGACTGGAAAACATCTCAGGTCATGTTTTCCCACTGGGATTCACACCACATATCGTCCAATTTAGCAGCATGAACTTGCAATGACACATGGGTCCCCTCTGAAAAATGTTCATCTGGACCCTTAGAAATGTTTGTGATCTGCTTGCTGTTTACCAGCTGCATGCATCAGGCAGGTGGGCTCATGCTGTGGGCACCACCAGTGTTTGTGAATTCTAAAAACAGTTGTTTAGGCTCTGTAAATTAATTCAGTAGAAAGGGACAACACTGTTACAAGCATATGGCTGACATTCACTTCTCCTGTGAAGATAAAATAACATAGTAACTACACAGAAGACAGGTAACAGCTTTCTTTTGTGAAAAACAAGCTTATTTTAACATTATTGTAATTACTGTAAAACCTTTCCATAAAATGCACACTGGTATATTTAACAAAGGTTGAGTGAAAGGCAACAGACCATTTAGCTAAACCTGCAAAATTAAAATGGTAGCTTGTACTGAATAAATAGATACAGAAACCGCAAGCATGGTCAGGGGTACTAATTATTTTTACTGCAGTGCCAGTCTCCAGTGCCATTCATGAAACCAAGTGTCTTCTGCCCTTCTGCAGGGCACTGTACTTACTTATCTGATTTTTAAGACCATGGCAATGTCACTAATGTTTGCTGCCCATCTTTCGAGAATGTGAGCTGTTACAAACAGCTGTGATGAGAAGGAGCAGAGCAGAGCTGCCGGGTGTGTATGCTGGGCAGGAAAGCAAGTAGTGGCATGAGACTGGGATTCAACACAGTGCTTGGCCATGAAGACAAACGTATGATCAGTCAAGTACACGGCTAACAAGAAGCCATATATTTTCAAGTATCATCATTTTACCCATGAATGGATAGAAGATAAAGTTTAATTAGGTACATATACAAGCAACTATGACAGTTATCATCTCTATACTACAACTTTTTCCACTTAAAGCACATTTTGCAATGCAGCTAAGGATTTCTTAACCAAGTAACTTCCCAATGCCCTTAACATCACTAAAGAGGAATACCAGGATTAATGGCAGCTAAAAACCACACAACTTTTCCAGGCAGAAGTGGGCCTTTCTTCAGAGGCTTCCATATGCTCAAGCATTCCACACAGTGCTTGCTGCCCATGACAAGAAAGGCACACACACTTTTTCAATATGCTGTGTGCAGGACTGTGTGAATAAGGATTAACAGCAAATTGTGATTTATTTTTTACTGCGTTCACAAAAATCTTGCTCCTATTTCCCTGAGATGTTCTGATGTATGCTGTGCTGCACCTGGGTAGTAGCTTACGAAGTAATTTGACTGGTGCCTGGCAGACTAACTCAGGCCAAAGGCAGAAATCAAGATATTACTTTTTTCTGTTGCTCTGATATGGATGCACATGTGTCCTGGATTAGAATGCATAGCACATGTATGTTGTTGTATGTGGGAGGGAGTGATCTCACCCCTAACACAGGACTGGGAGTTCCTCACCTCAGTGTTCTTAACCTGACACTTGTATCACAGAGATGGGGGGAAAGTAGGCTTTTGAGGCACCTTCATCCTCTTTCCTCACAGGTATGTTTGAAGGAAACGGGAAAGTGATCCCACATTGGTTACATGCTAGAGTATACAACTGAGTGGGGGAAAAATGATCTAGTCTCTATGCTTGTCATTTCTTTTACAGCCAAGAATTAAAAATCCATTTAGATTGTTTCACATTTGGAACTGTCATACTAAAAAAAAAGGCAAGTGAATTGCATCTGCTAGGTCAAGGTTCCCACCCCTCACCCAGAAAATTACCAACTCAAATGTCACTTGTCTTTGTTGGCTGTCACAGAAGGCAAACCGTATGTTACGTTCCCAGTGTCCGTGGATTTCTGCAGCTTCTAAATAGTTGGCTTCCCTGAACTGCTGTTTGCCAGATTTTGGTTCTTTTCCAGTGCTGAAAGGCAGAGGGTAGGAGATGTCCTGCTGCTACTCTCCTTTCATCTAGAAAATGGAGAGGTTGTCTGGCTGCCAACCTGTCAGTGCAAATAAGGCCCCTCTGCAGACCTTATCAGATGAATCCCAATGTGAAAACTTTTTACATATGAATTGCTTTGCAAGGAATGCCTGACTCTTTTCAGAACAAATAAGGAAAAGAACAAAATAAAGTAAATGAAAAAGTAAAGGACCTGCACTGAAAGGTTGATTCAAAGGAACAAAAGTCCACACGGCTTCTTTCTCCTGTTCTTTTTCTTCACAGTTGGCTCCCCAGCATACACATGCTGCTCCCCCAACTGCAGCGGGCTTAGTCACCACAAGCCTCATCAGTGTACAATTAATTACTCCTGTTAATCGAAGCTGAAAGGCTGGAGGAACTATAGTGCCCAGTAGATCAATAATGGAATATCGTGCTCTCGTCAGTGCCAGAAGTCCGCTGACAGCCCAGGTGAGCAAAGGCAAGAACAGCTCATGGCTACCAGATTTTCAGCAGCCCAGGCAGAATGGCTTGCTGAAGGGAGTGTCAGTCTGTAGGAGAAGTAACACTTATCCTGGAAGATCACCAGTGATGTAAATGGTAGCCAGGACTGTTGGTTATAGTAAATCAATATTGTTAGATACCTTATTAAATATTAATAATATACTTTTTAAAATACCTTATTAAATATAAAAAACAGAAGGTTCTTCTGGCTTTGCCAGAGACAGCGAGTATAATCATAGGCAAATCACTCCATTTCAGTTCCTCTCAAATTCCCACCTGTAAAACAGATAACAATATTTCCAGCTGCCCACCTTTTGCAAGCTCGTGTCTCTAGGCAGGCTCCCAGGCAGCCTCTCACATATGTTACATATGTATAGCCTTCCGGAGTCTGGCACCTCTAGAGGCCACTGTTACAGATGAAGAGACACAGCACAGAAAGGTCACACAGCTTATACTGGAGCTCTAGGGTCTCACCAGCTCTTGCTAGTTGCAAAGGGGTAACAACAGCTTGGGCTAGAAGAGGGAAAGGATAGATTGGAGCGCTTTAGATAACTTTTCTGTCTTCAGTTCTCTTTTCAGACCTCTTTGAGGATTCACAGAGCATGAGGGAATGCAATGCAAAGATGAGTAACAGTGACATAGACTTGTCAAAAACAAACTATGTAGGACAAAGCTTATTTCTATGACAGGGACAAAAGTGTTAGGATCAAGGGAGAGGCACCAGGTGTCACATTTACAGACCTCAGTGAGGCTCCTGGCAGTGTCACTGTGCCACCTCTGGCCTCTTCCAGCACCTGCTTTTGGAACTGCTGTGGGAAGGAGGCCACGGAAGCCAGAGAAGGAGCTACAGCCCATGCTACACTCTCATACAGTTCAGCACTCCCAGCTTCCCTCACTTTGTGTTCCCTGGCTTCTTTGCTTATGTTTGACTGATGTAAGGGAATTAGAAGTTAAGGAATGGGTTAAAAATTGATCTATTAAGAGCTGCTAGCTAAACAACGCATACTGCTTGCTTAAAATTTATTATACCTGCCAAGGGAAGAAGGGAGGACACCAGACCACAGATAAAAAGAAGATACAAGACTGGAAGCAAGGACACTGTGCTCATTTCTTGAGGCCTAAACCAGTGAAAACCAGCTTGGGCACTGGACTGTGGCCAAAGAACTAGAGAGCATGCTCAGAACACAGGGGTAAAAAGTTCAAGCCGAGGAAGACCTCTGACTTCATCCTTGGAGACCCCGGCCCACGACCACCAGGAAGCACTGCACAGGCGTAATAACATGAAAATGACTTTTAAGCTCATTATAATATGAAGCGGGGACAGGTCATGAATATGTACAGGTGTGTTAGGTAATGCACTGAATATGTAACATGTAACCACATATATACTGAGTAGAGTGTGCTGAAGGGCGCGTATGTCTTTGGAGGAGTTATCCCCCATGCGTCCCAGCGCCGAATAAACATACCTACTTTACAACTTACAAGTTGTGGAGTCCTTTCCGTAAATCATGACGAATACAGACCTTCAAATAGATATTCTAGGCACAAAATCCTGTAAAATTACTCACAATAGTTGAACCAGAGCATCTTGAAGCAAGATCGGGCCATCAGATAATGAAACTCAACAGTCACAAGTATAGACCCTGTAATTATAATTCTGACTGTGTTACCCAGCCTTTGTCAGAATACAGTAATTCTGATTAAGAGTTAAGTGAATCAAATGGTTTAGAATCAACAAGCAATTCAATACCTTGAAAGGGAATGGCACATCTACCCTGAACACCTCTGTGAAGTGAACAGTCATTATTATAATAACGGTGGGTCAAAATTAGTGAAAACACATGTAAATGTTTTCTCCATGTCTGCCAGCTAACTGCTACCCAGACCAAACTTTGCCTGGCAGAGCATTTCTATACTTTGTGTGAGCATGTAAACAGTACCCTAGCCCTTCATGACAGCATATCATCAGTTCTGGCACCCAAACTATGATAAGTTTCTGAAATTAGAGAAATGTTATGAATACTCTGTACTAAACATAAGTGGTGAGATCCAGAAAATGCTGTGCAGTTTTTCCCTCCACTATCTCCTTATCAATCCCAACCTGGAATGCTATGAAAAGCAATAGCCAAGACAGTCTCCTGTGGGACCACAGTCTTTAATTGAGAACGGGACTGATTTCCTTCATAGATATTCTCAGAGGAGAGAAAGCCCCAATTCAACTCTTGCTTTTCCTGTAGTGAGTGACAAAAAGAAGCGAGCCAGGCTAAACAACAATAGCTTCAATCAGCCACACATGCATGAAACAAAGGATTTTTTTTTGCTGCACAGCCAGAAGAGGAGGGGTCTGATTGGCATTCAGACTTTGCAGCATCTCACTGTGAGAGAGAGGTCTTCTGCAGTCATTACTCTCCTATGGTGCTTGTTATTGACAGCACTTTCAACTGACTCTGGCAGAGAATAAAAGTACCCCTCTCAGTAATATCGTTCACTTCTCCTGCTTGCTGTTCCCCCTCTCTGTGTCTCATCCAGAGCACATGTGCAGCTGACACAGAGTGAACACGGTGACCTTCTCTGAATATACATAAATGCTAAAGTTCGTCTTTTTTTTTTTTCCCCTCTGCTGCCATGGCTGACGGAGGCCATAGCTTGGCCAGCATTTTGCTTATGAAAGAATGCACTAGTTTGCAACTGTTAGTCCACAGATGGTCAACTTCTGAGTCTGATATCCAGACCTCGTATTTAGCCTCATGAGTAGTTTAGAGAGCATATAGTTAAAACTGATAAGACAGTGATGTTCAAATAATGTGCCCCTGCTTTTATTTTCTTGTAACAGTTTGGGAGATAGATCAATGTGATGAGCATGGAGTAGAGGTGAGTTAAGGGAAGATTAATGATTTTTGAGTTAATATAGATAATTGAGATAATTGAGTTAATTGAGATAATTTGAATTAATGATTACCAAATGATTTTTTGAGAATTTAGCTCTCTAGTATTTGGTGGTCAGAGTTTGCATGACTGAAGTACACTACATGTAAATGCAGATTAATAAACAGGCTTGATTCCCACTGGACCTATGTAAATCCAACACTGCTGAACTTGATTATATACATGAAAAAGGGAGATTCACCATCTCCATTTCTTTAAAATCAAAACAGAGGCTCCTTGCAATGATAAGAATAAATATTATTAACTTTGGCTCATAATTGTCGAGCACAATGCCCTTTAGTTTCTTTCTGCTTTTAGCACTTATGATCTTCTTTTAAAGCATTTTCTTTGTCCATGAAAAGTTACAGGCTTACTGTTTAGTTTTAACAGAAATTGACTAGCATATTATTTAGACATGAAAGTGATTAAAATACTGGAAGAAACAGTACAACAGAACATGGAGGAGATAGGTTTGCTCAGGGTTATTTGCTCTTCTGCTAGTGATTGCTGGGATGAAGACAAAGAAAATGGACAGTGCCCGTAGTGTGATGAGTGTGTTTACACAGAACCTTGTAACAAAGAAATAAAATTTCAATTAATCACAGACAAAACTTTAAAAAATCAGTAAGTCAGTGAAGTATTTGGGAATGTCACTGTACATTTATGATTCATGCTCTGCCTTCCCTGCAGAGTTCAAATCATTCTTAATTCATCTATATATTGCCCTCCTCCTGCCTTTTAGCAGAGAAATTCCTACATTTCTGATATTAATTTCATTTGTCCTTGTAGTCCTACTAATAAGTTCACACTGTCTGTTGGCCCCTGACTTCTTGGCTGGAATAATGCTTTTAGACAACTATAATTGTCAGAGCTACTGACACACACAGCTGAAGCAACTTCACTCTTCTTGGGCCTTCGATGCTGATTGCTTGCAACAGGTCTCCTGTAAACACCACCAAACACCCAATTCTCAGCCAATACAAACCATTGTAGCTGAATCAAGGTAAGTGTTGATTTATACTAGTTACTTCATATGTGTCCTGAAGTCCTAAACAAAAATACTCCTGTCAGCAGTCAGAATATAACAAAATTTTCCTCTGCAGAAGCTTAAAATCTAATTTTCCATTATAGCCTCTTTGTTTTTACTGTTGAATTAAAACCTCGGAGTTTTTGTAGTGAGAAGGTCGTTTAACAGAATCAAATGCAAGAATTCCACAGCACACAGCAGGGATGAAGGATCATAAATCTTCTCTGATCAGTATTACTGCTAATAAAAGACCCATGTCCTAAAGAAATGAAAATAGTTGGCTGCCCAGTAAGAGAAGGCAAATGAAGCAGGCAGATGGAGAAAGGAAGGAAAACAGGAAAAAAAAAAAAAAGGAGTATTTGTAAGGGCTTGTGTCAGGAAATGGAGGTAAGGAATTGATCAGCATTGGAAGTTTTAGTGAGCTTTTAGCAAACCTGCTACTATCCCACAATTAGTTAGATAAGAGAAAAAGCTCAACCAAAAACCCCAACATTGCTTGTTTTACTGAACAAAAAAAAGATTTCATATTGAAGACAAAAAATTTCAAATTTCAGGAAAATTTTTAAGGGTATTTGGGATTGATGAAAAAATTATTTAAAATGTTCTGTTTGTTAATTTGATCAAGCATTTCAAAATACAATTAAGCTATTTTTAAAAATTAAAGCCTTTCATATTTAAGAAACAAGAGTTTCATTTTGAAAAATGTTGCAAGGGTATTCTTATATTTTTAAAGAATTACAGTGTGAAACACTTGAGAAGAATGACAAACTCCTAAAATATTTCACTGCTGCCAACAGGTATTGTCTTTGTAAAACACTGCACGCACAAAACTATCCCTTAGTTTTACTTGCAGTATTTGATATTTCCCTCAACATACAGTTTCTGGCATCAATTAATTTTACTTATATTGGAACCTCCATTAAAATCTGAACCCAAGCACTCACTTCATACAGTAAAATCTGAAAACATGGCTTACACGTATTCTAAAAATTAAAACCTGCCATCAGCCAAGAGGCATCCGAAATGTATTATTCTTAGAATTCAGTGTTTTTTCACTTGTTTGTTTGATTTTTTTTTTTAAAGGTCAGTAGCATAGTATTTGAGAAGTTAAGGCTTACAAATCTAGTACCATAAACACAAAAGAAATATAAATCCCTGTCTCCCCAGACTATAAATAAGGGTTATTGCTTAAATGAATTACACCCTGAAGTTTGTAAGAGAAACAAAAATAAGCATTGCTCTCAGAGAAATCATGACCTTCAGGAGCACCAGGAATGATCACTACTGTATCAATAAACTTTTTCTATAGTAAGAACTTTTTCAGGGGAAATAAACTCTGTCCAAACCCAAATATCCTCGAACTGAGACAAAGATGAAGTCCAGAGTTTGTTCTTCAATTCATATTTTAATTAAGGAACTCAATGAAATACGGAGAAGTGAAAAACAATTTGTATGTATATAAATAAAATTTGAAATGTAATCTAACAAAACGAAACCAAACAGATCTATAAAATACTTCCTCTCCTATACAGCTGCAAAAACAATTTCAGTTTTTGTCAGGAGATGGAGAAGCTGCTATTTAAGGCAACACCTGTTTATATCTTCAAGTGCAATTTTTTATTTTAATTGTTTCTAGTCACAGCTGATTGTATTCAAGCACACAGCAGTAAATTAAACAGGTGAACAGAAGTAATTCAGCCTAGAAAAACCAATATGTGCAAATCGTTCTTGTAATTAGTGTAAACTAAGTACCAAAAAAAAAAAAAATTGAAAAAAAAGAAAGGCTTGGCTGAAGGTGATTTTTAAATCAAGATTCAAGACTATTTGTTGCCCAACGAAAAAACAGTCCTTATAGGACAAGTGTGATCACTTCTACAGTGAACATGACTAAGGCAAAACTGAGTAATCTCTGTGGACAAAGCAGCTACAGAAAACTTGTACCAATAAATGATCAGCATAGCTTTTTAATGAGAATGTGCAAACCCAAACACATTTAAGGGTTTTTTTTTCTTGCCTAAAAGGGAAAATTTTCTCTGCTGAAGAGGTTATTAATGGACCTGCCACTAGAAGGTGAAGGCTGAATTTTTGGTGAAGGGATATGTGAAACCAGGTCTGGTCACTGCCTTGGCACTGTCTTTTCTGTTTACACCCTGCAGGATCCTGCTCACACACATATCAAATAGAAGATGAAGCTTCCTTCTGATAAGAATAACCTTAGGTGATCCCAGGCTTCATGTGGGAAGAAATGTACAAGCAACAGGAAAGACAGAGCAATATTGAATTTGACATGGGACAGCTAATCCTGCAGGGAAGGCATCTTCCTGTCCTCTTATATTGGGAAGCAGCAGATGTAGCTACAAAGTTCTGGGAAACTCTTAATATGAAAGCTTCTTGGCTTCAAACTTGTAGTGCTTTAAAGTCCCCTTATTGAACACTATTTTGCCTATGTGGTGCTACATGCTTTATAACTCAGGATGTGAAGAACTATATTCTGTGTGATTTTCTTACATGATTAAATGATATAAATTTGCATTGCACTACCACAGAAGCTGAAGTGTTTCACAGCATTATCTGAATAGGCTTCTATGTATTTCAGACATATTTGCGTTCCCTGTCTCTTAGATTACAGCATAATAATCTATTTTTGAATAGAGTAGTTCCAGTTTCTTGGTCAAACAAGCACTTTTGATATCTATTACAAAAAGAAATGCACTTACTTTTTTTAAAATTTTAGTATTTATCTGTTGATGGGCAACATTTCTTAGATGCCTATAATCTAAATTTTAAATAGGGATAGCAATTTTTACTGCTTTCATCTCCGAGAGCTGATGGGACAGCAGTAAATGGAAATCTATCCATGGAACCTTATGCCTAGTTGAGCTAAGTATGTCCAACAACCCACTACACAGATGAACAGAAAATGCTTTTTTCTCTGTGCTCATAAAAATTCATAGTATATTAAGCAGCTGTTCCACAACCAAACTCCAAAAAGCAGCTGCCAAACTGCAAACCACTAATAATCCTAAAGGAAAGTTTCAGAATATTCTTTGCAATGCAAATATGGATGAACTATAAGTCAATAATAACTGCCTTTTGGAGTCTGTCCCTTCCTGTTTATAACTATATCGCACCTGGTTCAATTACAGCAATTGCTTTCATAGAATACCTGTCAGAGAAACTTCGCTGGTTTTAATAAGTATTTTGTCTTGGAAAACTTAAATGGGCTGCTCTATTTTGCTCTTTATTTAATCACCTGTCCTTCACTACTTTTTATCTCCCAGGTTAGAGTAACTGCAGCACACAACAAGCTCACAGACAGAACCGACTGGCTTTCTCCCAACCAAAATTTGTTGACTTATGTATTGAAGCACACAAGGGAATTCCACCAGAAGTGCCTAAAAACAATTAGGGCATTGGCTATATTGGGAGGCCCTGAGGAGTTACAAATTATCTTAGCATGAGACCAATTTATGAATGCTTAAGTTGTAATGAACCAGAAATTGTAGAGAAAAATAAACAATTTAAAAATATTTAAGCTTTAGGAGTGTGCTTTGAAATAAGAAATTTTTAATCATATTTTCCAAGCAGCAGAGTACTCTATGATTTAAGAATAAGCTTGTTTGTTAAGAAACACTAAAAAATGCTTTAAAATTAAACAGTCCCATGTAAAAGCCAAAAAGCAGGACTATAAACTTGGAAACAACAGGGGACTTAACCTTCCTTTCAGCACAAAACCAATAATTCCAACAGAGCTAGGAAACTCTAAGTAATAGAGATGAAAGCCAAAATCTGATCTTTAGACAAGCTGTCCAACAAAATCTCATTAAATCCACAACCACTAAAAGCACTGAAATAGCTTGAACAGTAGACATCACGACAAAGGAAGAAACAGTACTAACTGCAAGCACCCAGCAAATGCACTGAAGTCAAACATTCAACTTTCTCTTACAAATTCTGCTGTGGTAATACTGATCATGATGTGTTCAGAAGACTAGCAGCATCATGGACAAATATATTTATGTTTTGAATTTGGTTTTCTAATTTTTTTGATGCAAGTAGCAATCATGACTAAGAGACGATGCTTTTCAGAAACAGGTATCAGTAGTTTAAAATACTCAAACAAAATTAAACAATAGATTGGGGGTTCTAAAAGGCCCTCAAGAATAGATGATATCAGGCACAAGGAGTGTTATGAAAGCATTTATGCAACTAAGCAATAACCTCGAAAGTCAGAAATTGGAAAGACAGTGACTATGTTCTTGGATATTAATATTTATCATAACTTTGTGAAAAATACTGTAAAGATAGTGCTCTTATATATAACACAAATTGAATACTCACACAGATCTGAGTTTTTTTCTGGGAGATTTAGAAGTATTCCTGAGAGGGCTATGTTGGAAACTTAAATAAAAGGCTGAAGATGAAAGTCAACTTCTTTTTTTTTTTTCCCCCAGGCAGTCCCCGCTTCCTAACTTTTCTTGAATACAAGTTTTAAGAAAGTTTTAAGAAATTTCTAGTGAGCTATTTGGAAGAACTAGGCTGTTACTGTCTGTTAAGGTTTGAGGGGACAGGCAAATC
>VZRW01002199.1:0-27842 GCA_013398125.1 Aegotheles bennettii
GTGTGATTCTGTGTGAAAATACTTTGTGATGACTCCACACATAGCCAGCACCACTCTCCAGTGAACACTGCAGAGAAGATCCATTTCTTTGCTGCAGACTATATGGTGTGTTGTTGATGGGACTCCTGTAGAGGTAATTTCATGTGAAATTTAGAACCGATTCCTAACTCATAGAAAGTGCTGGAGGAAGCAAAGCCACAACACTAACCTCCAGGACAGGCAGATTTCCACCTACTTTAACAAGATTCATTGATTTTTCCCCAAAAAAAAAAAAAAATTGTGCAGATTCTCAGTATAATTCTTGAAGGACTTCAAGGAAAAAATTGAAAACAAGAGTGTATGGGCTTGGGATGTCAAGATATAGTGTGTTCAATGACAGGCTCTCTCTAAGAGATCATCGAGCGAGAAATCAAGGTCTCTGAATTCTGACTCTGTATCAAAGACGTTATTCAAGGAACAATCTGGAAAAGAAGGCAGTATTACTTACCTGCCTCGTAGGTTTCTTGCAAATAGAGCAGAATATCAAACATTTCCTTTCTAAATCTCATGCTAAAGGTCAAGTGCAGTTAATTGCTGCAGCTGTACAGAAGTGAGTGGAACTAAAGCGGTCTTTATTATAGATCTAGCTTGCACTTTCACACTAGATGACTGCATCTTTTCTTTTTAGTATTACTGGAATGTGCTTTGTCCCAGAGACCTTGCAATTCAGCCCAAAACATGTTTAGTTTTAATTAACATATCTGATTGAAAACAATCCTTGTTCTATTTTAATTGAAGAAGAAGTGCCATTTTTTGAGCAAAGAAAAACTGCTGGAGTGTAGGGAGCTGGGGAAAAAAAAAATATTCCTTAAACCAAAATAAAAAACTCAGTGAGACCAGTCCTATGTGTTCCACATGTTGTTTATGTGTTTTCCTTTCAAAGGCTGTGGTTGAGCAGTCAGAAGGTAGGCCATCTGTTTTCCTTTTGCTGTTGATGCACCAGCCTGGCCAGGTAAAATCATCAAGAAGGGAGAAGCATGTGCCTTCCTCAAAATAACTAAATATGACTGCAAGAGAAAAGCTTTCAAGATGACAAGTGGAGTGGACAGAGAAGAAACATGGCCAGGAAGGAGGCGGCAGCATAGACAGGAGGTAGAAGGTGCCCATATCTCACAAGCAGCAAAAAGAGGCTGCATGGGGATGGACTGTTCAAAGTACTGTGAAGTGAGGTCAGTGGAGACCTCAAAAAGAGGTGATTCTTTATGAAATGGGCTCTAGACCTAGGAAATTCCTTGCCAAAGATGATGTAGGTGCAAGAAGTTTGTGTGGGCTCAAAGGAGACTGGACTGGTACTCTCAAGAGACATCCTGGGATTATCTGTGAAGTAGACAAGCTACATCAGGGTAAGGTCTCTCCTGAACCATAAATACTCAGAAACTGGCAAGGCATTAGAGGGTAGTATTAAATGTTTTTTCCTTGTTCTTATTTTTCCTTAGGCTGCTTTTTATGGCCCTAATTAGAGAGAATACTGCACAGATGGTCCAAGATAACCCTTGATCTGAACCAGTGTGGTTCTTCTTCCAGAGAGAGGCAGCCAGGACTAATAAGGGATGAAAAGAAATTACTCCAGAGGGTGCCATGTGCAGTATGTTTCAATCCCAGAAGCTACTGAGAGATTACTGGAGAGACAACAAATCTCAAATAAAAGACCCCCATTGCCAGTACAGAGCTGTGTTTATAAACCCATTTTCATTTGTTCTCTCCCACTCTGAGCTTTCTGGGGTTTAAAATAATTGGGGCCCTAGTTCCTGTTGTAATACAACCCAGTTTGTGAGGGTTTAAGCTCTGTTGGGAATTTTGGGGGTGGAGGAGTCTCAACTTCAGAAAAACGTATAGGCAAATCCATCTTTAAGCTCAAACTTTATTCTCAGGGTGCATGCAGCAGACTAGTGCTACAAAAATGGTGCTTTCAGGCACCATTTCCAGCAGGTTAAACCCTCCCAATTTTTTTTGCAGGTGTGTAGCCAGGAGAGACCAATTAGTTCTGCCATATCCACTGCCCAGAGGATCACAGGCATAGACTATCACATACAGAAATGCCCACTGAGCACCATGGTGTGTAATTAATACCTCCCTATCACCTCCAAAACTTTGTTTGGTCTAATGTTTGAAGACTTGTTTGAGACCTCTGGCTGCAGATTCAAGATCCAAGAGAAGGGTAGGGTTCTGTAGCTGAGATGGTTGATTTCTCTGTGGTAGATATTAAATTTGAGAACTTAGTGCAGCCTATCACTGTAACAGTTCCCCAGCTGTGGGGTCAAGCCAGGACCTGCTTGTTAGGAGATGCCTGCAGGAGACTGCTGACAAGTGTGTTCAGAAAATACGTAAGCAGCCATACTCAGGGATCAGTTTGTACTTTAGAACATTCTATTCAGGGAAACATTGGTCAGCTCTAGCCACCTGGGCCTGCAGGGAATCCCTCTGGAGGAGAAGAAGAGTTTTGCTCTGGGGTCCCTCAGGTCCTTGTTTCTTCTCAAGCAGCACCAACAAGGCTGGGAGTGCACAGCACTACTGTCACATGGAGGGGTCCTCAGTGGATGTCGGTTTGAGACCGTTTGCCTGAGGAGCCCTTTGCAATCAGTGCCAGAGACTAATGACTGCAATCAGTCCTGAAGAAACAAGGGAATAAGTCTTTGCCAACTCCTGAATGATCCTACAGCTCAACAGCTTCAGCTCTGAAAGCATAAGTTAACGTTGTGCCTGTAGCCATTCTCATGTTATCCAGGGTATTAGAACAAAAACTCTTCAGGTTTTTCTCCAGCAATGTCTGCATTTTGCCAAAGTATGATACAAATAGTGTTCACAGAAAGAAAAGGAAAATAAGAAGCTAATCTGTTGCTAATGTCTTCAGTAAGAAAAGTTAAAGGCAAAGTTTTTACACTTATGAAATAAAACAGTTTTATTTAATTGGGGGGGGAGGGGAGGACTTTTTCAACTAAAAAACACATCGCATTTTGAAAAATAATTGTAAAATATCCTGTGTGCTGTTCTCTAGACAGGAGGATGGTAATTTTGGCTAAGCTCTTTCTACCAGTCTGAAATACAAGCAGTTTCCAGTGACAAGATACCTAGCTCTAATAAAGCAAATGCTAGTTTTCCTGTATAATGACAGTCCATTATTGTCCTTTCTTTCTGAAGAAACATCTGAAGGTCTGGCATGAACACAATGACATCCAGAAGAGTCTGTAACATGATGTGAATATTAAAACAGGGAGAGGAACTGAGATCCATACAAGGCATCTGCCTAAGGGCTCTGTTAAACACACATGCAGCTTCCACATGCACACATACCCATGGCATCATAACTTCTTTCATTTTCTTTCCTAATTTTATTCAGTCAGATCATCAAAAGTTTTCTAGGAAACAAACAAAAAAAATACCCAAACCCCAGTGTTTATGACTGTGCAGAATGTGTCAGAACAGTGCAGAACTGGTGTCAGTCTGTACAGTACACACAACAGCACAAAAAGCTAAACAACCTTCACATTTCAAAGAGAAACAGTCTATAAGGTTTCATAGAATCATAGAATCATTATGGTTGGAAGGGACCTCTAGGGTCATCAAGCCCAACCTTTATCCCATCATATTCCTAACCATTAGACCATCAGACCATGTCCTCAAGTGCCTCATCAACTCGTTTTTTGAACACCCCCAGGGACGGTGACTCCACCGTTTAGCATGTTCCCAACAAGCAGCACTGTCTAATAAGCAGATAGACACCTAAGAGCACAGAAATGGAAGGAACAAGCAGGGCCATCAAATTTAGCTATTTGGAAGGGCAAGGTAGCTCTTTGATAGACACCAGCTCAAGAGGGGTCTACAGAGCAGCTCTGCCCCTCAGTCCCATAAACCACAGGTCACACAACTCTTCCCAGCTGTGCAAAGCCTGACACTACCAAGCATTAGAAGAGGGAATCAAGGGCATGACCAAAGTGCTTGAATGTCACACTTGCAAAGTATTTAGGAATAAGGGATAATTGAGGTTTATTAGTGCCCTGGGAATAAATCACAGTTTTTCAGTCTGGGTGAGGCCTGCTTTACATCTGAAAACAAAACTTTGCAAACAGTAACCAGGCACAGAACCATGCTGTTATTGCTGCCTGGATGTTTAGAAACAGCTGAAGTGCAACAGTATTTTATGTGTGAAAACTATGCAGAAGCAATCACTCTGCCAGATATTTAGCCTGTGTGATCTAATATTTTTTTTCCTATCCTTTCTGTGAATGTACAGGCCCAATGCAAAGGGACAACCTCCTCACAGCCAGCGGTAGTGTTGAGAACAAAAAGGAATCCTCCTTTCATCTAGATCAAAAGAAGATGTCCGGGTTGATCTGAAACACTCTTTTCACATGTGGAAGGGTGCAGATATCCTCGAGTTGACATAGTTGCCCAGGGAACACACACAGACACACGCTGTGAGCTACTGGAGGTGGTTATCGAAGGATCAGAACTGACAGTTTCTTGCTGTCTTCTTAGAAATTGCACACTACTCAGGCCCGTTCTGAGTCTAAGAAATAGGATTAAGGACATTTATTTGGAAATAGGACACAGCAAGAAAAGCCAAGGAAAGCTCTCAGCTTACAGGACAGGACCAAAATGTGTTGCATACCTGGAGTTTTGTGGCATTTCCCCCTCCCAGTTACTGCCTTTTCCCTGAACTGTGACCTGGTTGATGTCCTCTGCACAGCAACCAAATAGGGGAATGGAAGTTCATGTTTTCCCACAGATTTCTGAGCTATGTTTCCCAAACTGATAGAGGAGCTGTAGCCCTCCACTACCACCATGGAGCCACACAGGGCACATCAAGCCTGACCATGACAAGGTAGAGACCCTACCAAATCCTTCCAGCCTGGATGTGCTTGCACTCTAATGACCTCTACTGAAGTCCTGGTTCCTGACTAGCCTTAAATCTTTCTTTTGAGGCTGAAGCAGCAAGTGGCTGTTGCATTAAAGATAGCTGCTTCACACAGCACCAGGCCTGTGCAAGGCCAAAAAGTCAAGGTAGCTATAAGAAACATATATATAGTCTAAGGTAAAGGCTTTATTTTTTTTTTTGATCTTTTTGTTTGCTTGTTTTTATTGTGGTTTTGTTTGTTTGTTTCATTGCCTTCAGGCCATGAAAAAAATCTGGAACAAATGCACATTTCCTAAGCACCTGGAAGATAACAAGTCACAGCAGCAGCTGCTTCATGTAACAGCAAGGACAAGTGGCCCGTGTGGATTTGTCAAGAATAAATAGCGTTGAACTGATCTAATCTCCACTCTTAGTGATGTAACAGGCTTTGAGAATAAAGGAGAAGTAGCTGCCACTAATCTTACCATTACTAAGGTTTTCAAAATTGTTACATGTGACATTTTCATAAGCAAAGCTGCAGCAGCATGGTTTAGATGAGACAATGATCGATTGGGTGCAAAGCTGGTTTGAAAACTTACCAGAAAGGTTATCAGTGGTGCTTTGTCAGAGTGGAAAGATGTAGAAAGTGGAGTTCTGCCAGGTCTGTTCTGGATCCAATCCTGGCATGTGTTTTCATTAATGAATTAGACGATAAAAAAGAGAGCATGGTTATTAAATTTTCAGATGGTGTAAAGCTTGGAGGCATTGTAAGCACAGGAGGACAGGATCTGAATTCAGAATGATTTTGAAGAATTGTATAACCTGTCTGGGGTGGGGGTGGGGGGAGAAGCTGAAATTCAGCAGGGACAAGTGCAAGGTTACAAACTTCAGTTTGTACAAATACACCAATTTCCCAAGAGCAGCTCTACAGCAAAGTGTGGTGTTACAGTAGATGAAAAGCTGAATCACTTGTGAATAAAGAATCGCCACCACACAAGAGTGAACAAGCAGGTTTATAACTTTTAAGATGTGCAGTAGTCCTTTCTTTGGCACCAGAAGGGCTTCAGATGCCACACTGTATTCAGTTTTGAATGTGACTGCTCAGTAAAGATGTGTAGCAATAGTCCAGAGGAGAAGAGCAGGAGCAGAGATGTGGAAAGCATGGCCAGAGCAGAAAGACGAACAAGCACAGTGCTTTTTTAACTTTAGCAAGTCTCATAAGCTCTTCAACAAGATTCATGTATGTAAATGGCTTGTTGCATACAGGAAAAGAATAATCCATTTTCTAAGTCTCCATGGAATGGGAAAAAAAAGTTTCATAGAATCCTAGAATCCTAGAATCACTCTGGTTGAAAAAGACCTTCAAGATCATCGAGATCAACCATCAACCCAGGACTGCCAAGTCCACCACTAAACCATATCCCCAAGGGCCACATCCAAATGTTCTTTCAACACCTCCAGGGATGGTGACTCCACCCCTTCCCTGGGCAGCCTGTTCCAATGTCTGACCACCCTTTCTGTAAAAAAAAATTTCCTAATATCCAGTCTGAACTGCCCCTGGTGCAACTTGAGGCCATTCCCTCTTGTCCTATCACTTGTCACTTGGGAGAAGAGACCAGCCACCCCCTTGCTCCAACCCCCTTTCAGGCAGCTGTAGAGGGGGATAAGGTCTCCCCTAAGCCTCCTCTTCTCCAAACTGAACAACCTCAGTTCCCTCAGCTGCTCCTCATAAGACCTGTGCTCCAGGCTTTTCACCAGCTCCATTGTCCTTCTTTGGACACACTCTAGCCCCACAATGTCCTTCTTGTACTGAGGGGCCCAGAACTGAACACATTTCAGGAAGAAATTTCAGTTTGAACTTTTCAACAGTTCAGACTTGCAAAATGCTGGAAATATTTCCCTTTAGACATAACTTTGTGCTAATGGACTGACCCCAGCTGAACCAATACCTTCGATGTGAGAGTCACTGCGTCCTCAGAAAGTTCATGCACCAAATGGCTGGATGTGGGATCACTTTGGGAGTCTCAGCAGCAGTGAGTTCTGGGCTGGCTCTATCAGACACTTAAGGCTGGCAAAATACAGTGAGTTTCAGTACAAGACAGTGTGGGCTACTCCAACTGGGCTTTGCTCACAGCATCAGTCTGTTCCCCTCTTGCTCTTTTCTTACTGCTTGAGCTGCTCAAGGAAATTTTGTTTTCATGACAGTGGGAATGGCAACACATTGTACAGTTTCCCTAGGGTGGTAGAAAAATAAAAAGCTTCTTGACAACCACAGAGATCTTTAACAAACATAAGAAATACCTGGCTTGGATGTAGTATTTATTTAAGCACCATTTACTACCTGTCTCTTGTTTCATGGGTAGAACACTCTAGAGAGTTAAAAACCTTTCTTTGTATGGCTTAGAGTGATCTTCATTAGATATGCTATTTAGACTCTCATTGAAATTTGATGTGCTGAATGATATGGCATTTGCTCATGATAGATTGCTTTGTTTCTCTTGTGGCCCAAGAGTAGGGAAACATCCTCAGTTGAATCTGGTGCCCCTGACAGTGACTGCTCATGTGCAGTCAGTGATAAACCCACCTATCGAATGGATTCATGTCAAACCTGAACCTCTCGCACTGATTCAGTGTTGCATCACCAGAAAATCGTCATTTCTGGAGTCAGACTGCCAAGTTCTGAGATGAGGCTACAGAGCACAGAGGAAGACAGAAAGGCAGGAGGCATTGGAGTCCATTCAGCTGTCAGGAACAGTGGCCTCTCAGTGACGATGGATATCCTCCTAGACTAGGGAACACATGGAAAACCTCTGGGAACAGATCCCAAACACCTGCATTTTCAAAAGCTAGCACTGTCAGATATCAAATATGTTTGTAGTGTAGGTAGGACACTAGCTGCAGTGTCTTGTTTTCTTATGGTCTGCAAAGTTGTGTTTCCTTTGAGGCTGCTAATTTGTAATAGATCTGATTGATCAACCACAAGACTTTTCAAAATCTTGGAAAACTGTGGGGTACTAAACTACACTCAAAGTGAATTCAGGACCAGTCATCCATTTGTGAGCCTGGAAATCTTGTGCTGACTCCAAAAGGCATGAGGAGAACAGCAACTGCCACTTCATCGTTGTTTTGTCAACTCAGAGACTCCACCGCTGCACACAAGAGCCCTCTGATCAGCTCCTGGCTCAGTGACCTTCAATTATTTAAGCATTACTCATAGACATTGAAAACTAAAAAGCTGAAGTTCATGCAGAGGCAAACTGAGGGAGAAGTAAATAAATGCTGGGATCTAATCTTTTAGATTTATGGCAGCCATAGATTGTAGCCATATGCTTTTAAAGACAGAGGGAGACTTTGCAACTTTCACTTTGCATAAAACACAGTGGAGTGTTACAGTCATACCTTCAGGTGAGCTAAACTGTGGGCTTTACAGACTCCAAGTGGTGGAGAATCTGTCATATCCTCAGGTGAACTCTCCAGCACTGAAAATACGCAGCTTATCTGTAGTCAAAACTTGTCTGGCTTGAGCTACCAGCCTGTGAAGTGTTATGCATTTGTATGTTAAATTAAAGAGCCCTCTGCCCATATATATCTTATTCTCCTGAATTTCTATTTGGACCTTGTTTCACTCACTGCTTTTACATTTAATTACTGTTCTGCTGCAAGAGTTCAAAGTTTCCAAATAAAATTCCAGAGGACAATGCTGTTCTCCTACTCCAGTCTGTTTGCAGTACAGTGTGGGATGAAGGGAAATGCATGCACAACTCCCATCAGTGCTGAATGTCAGCTTTAACAATTCCTACCTCTCCCTCACACACCCCAAGTATGGATTATATCTAGGTCTTTTCACCAGGGGCCTATATCCTAGAAGTTTGCCATTCTCTGATATTAACACTTGACGTTTTAATGAGCACAGGCAAAGGAGGATGCTTAGTAACAATACAGATAGTACAAGAAGCACAGGATAAGCAGTTGACATTAGATTTTAATGACATCTTAATGGCAACACCAGGATCTAGTTATTGCTCTGTGTAACTACTCCACTAACACAGATGCCAGAATATTGAAGCACATACACAATATTGGGGTTTCCACTTGGGAAAGTGGGATTTTGGAATAAACCAGGACAAAGGAAGGGGAAGAGGTGACAGACAGCAGAGCATCAGGACAGATTTTTTTCTAGCTGAGTAACATATTCAATCTGCTCAAACAGCTTGATGGTATGGTCAAAGTACCCTCACTTGCACTGATTTCTCAGAATTTCTCTTGATCCCAACAGAGTGGAGAATTACAGCAAGGGTATTGACACTATTTATTAAATATTACATTTTCTTGTATGCTTTAACCCTCTTCTTAGCTCCATTCACTCCCAGGAATGACAGATATATTATTAACAGATACCATCAGGCTTCACAAATTATGTTTGTGGTTTTGGAGAGAGGACTAGTTAAACTAAGTGTGTGAAATCTGGCCAGCCAAAACCAAAAGTGAAAGCTGTGAGATGCTATAAACTTCCCCAAAAAACTAATGGCACATTGCCTTTTTGGGAATCACTGGCCAAGAAGCAGAAGGGAAAGGCAGCCAAAATTGGAAATGGATCCTCAAGCCCAAACCTTGTGCAATGCAGCAGAAAAACAGCAAGGTAGGATTTGAAGAGTTTGACAAGGGACATGAGAAATTGTCTATCTCACTACTTGTCTAAGATGATGCCCTGGAAGGATTCAGTGTGTTAGACTCAAGCCTCTATAAAAGACCGGTTACTGAAATTCCATTCTCGCACATGTCCCAAAACAGGGGAATAACCTTGTCTTTGCTTGCGCCCCACTGCTAGTACTGCCCTGAGAGTTAGGTCCTATACTAGACAAGCTCTGGAAAGGTAGGGTGACTGCACATATTGAATGGGGCAGGAGGAATGGGGAAAGAAGGCAGAAAACCGGTTTGTGTCCAGAGAATGGATCAATGGCAGAAACAGGTCCTTCAATGTTTTTAATGTTGCCACCCTGATACTTCCTCTGTCTGACCTAGCACCAGCTTCAGGAACTAATTTACACACAGTGTATCTCCTCACACACTGCAAATCTCTGAAAAACAACCATGCAAAGGACTTGCAGTTCATTGTCCTGCTCCATCATCTCTGGTTCTCCACACTGCCACAGAAAGAGCCAAGTGAAGAAGGCACCACAATCCCTTTGCTCCTTTCTTTCCCATGTCACACATCTTAGAAATAGTTGGCTGCAGGAAAACTGAACAAACTGGTTGATGCTTTTGCATGCACATCATTGCCATGCATTGACCTGTCACTGTGTGATACACTGCTCCTGCACTGAATCTGGTTGCTGTACCACCAAAAAGTGATGGCTTGTTTGAAAGCTTCACAGAGGTCAGGGGCAGACTCAGGGGCAGAGCAGTGTAAAAATCAGTTCATGCTAAGAATATCTGGGGTTGTGCTTTTGTCAGTCAGTAAAATTTCAGCATCAGTTCAGATCTCTTATTCCCCTTGGGCTGATCTTTGCTACCAGGAGAAGAAAATAGCTGAACAAGAGACTTAATGGTCCATGTAGCGATGTCTCAAGCCCTTTCTCTCTCTCTTTCTCTGTGAAGCCTGGAAGCACATGTTCAGCTCCCAGCAGGCCTGACTCAGCCCTTCTTCTTTCCAGGAAAGACACAAAGCTGCAGCTTTCTGTATGTTGGCCAAAGGAGAAATTGGAAACAAAGGAGATAGAGGACAAAGAAAAGCATTTATAAGGGAATGAGAGACTTTTGATGGGAAAATAATGAAATCCAGAGATAATGTCAGAGGAAGTTTTATCTCGATTTCAGTAAGGCATTTGACACTGTCTCCCACAGCATCCTTGTAGATAAGCTGATAAAGTATGGGTTTGGGGATCAGGTAGTGGGGTGGATCAAGAACTGGTTGAAGGGAAGAAGTCAGAGAGTTGTGGTCAATGGGGCAGAGTCTGGTTGGAGGACTGTGACTAGTGGAGTGCCTCAGGGGTCGGTACTGGGACCGGTGTTGTTCAATATCTTCATCAACGACCTGGATGAGGGTACAGAATGTATCCTCAGCAAGTTTGCTGATGACACTAAACTGGGAGGAGTGGCTGACACACCAGAAGGTTGTGCTGCCATTCAAAGAGACCTTGATAGGCTGGAGAGTTGGGCGGGGAGAAACTTAATGAAATTCAACAANCACAAAGAACAAGGCTAAGGAGAGGTGGGAAGAAAATGCTGATGAGAGGGTAGGGGGGAGAGCAAAAACAAACAGAAAGGAGTCTCAGCAAATTTCCATAATGTAACACTGATGAAGCCTTTTATGATGATAGACGGGGATTCTCAGAAATGTTCTCTTGCAGGAAGTTTGCATACTCATATTTTAATATCTGTGAACACTTTGCCAATCTCGGCAGAAGAGGAAACCTTTTTGCTAGTGCTGCATGTTCTAAATGTGGGCTACTTCTGTGCATTACCAAGCTCCGTGGAGCAGTATCACTGAGGTCTGCTCATTGACTCCATGTCCAAGCTGCCTCCAGAGAGTGTGGCAGCCCTGTGCTGAAAATATTCTTCAGAAGAAGCAGGGCAAGAAATACACTATGTCCTGCCAAAGCAATGGAGACATCACTTGCATGATACCTTGTGGGACCTGGACACAGGTTGGTTCTTATCCAGAGCCACACAGAAGCCTGAGCTGATTCTACCTGTGTTAGATGTGGAATACCATGTAAAGTAATGACACACATACCTACCTGAAGCAAAGCCAAATCCACAAGACAGTATGGTCTTAAACACTTCCAGAAATCTCAGACTGCACCTGCTCCAAGTCCAGACTCAAGCATTGACCCAGCATGCAAATAGAGTATGCTTTGCTGCTATTTACATACCACCCGTTGTTTACCTGACTCTATCCTCTCAGACTGGCTGTAGTTTATTTTCTCAGACTGGATGTTTGGCTGCAACGTTTCCTGAGATAGGTCTACGCAACTATAAATAACAACAAGATTATAATTGTCCTTGAGTGGATTTTGAAAAGTATAAACTACTGTTCAATACTGGTGTCAAAATAAAAAGACTGCCAGAGGAGTCACCTTACAGCAGAGAGGAAGCTTTGGAGCTCCAGAGAGTGATTTCACCAGGCTTTTCCATCTGAAACACATTTTGCTTTTGCAGTTGATTTGCATGGAATAAATCCATCTCATTCACTTCAAGAGGACTGTCACCAGTTTTCTAGTCTCTCTGAGTCCCATGAAATGATAAGAAATAGTTCCTGATCTCTTCAGGGCCTCTGCTGCAGACTTCAGAGGGAGGACTCTCCAGTGGATTCCCTTCAAAGTTGCATGAACAGTAATTGTACCCCCAGTCCAGGTTTACCAGCTCCCCAAAGCTTTCTGGAAGAGAACGTAGATGGTTGTTTCCCAACCAAAGTGTGCACAGATTCCTTAAAAGACAGACATCCTCGGGCAGACTCTCCAGAGAGTTGAAGAGCAATAGCAACGTTTCCAGTTTCTCCAGATGCCGAATGCTGGAGGGGATTGTGCCTATTTTGTTGTCACTCACGTCTAGAAAGGTGAGGCTCCTCAGCTGGCAGAGGGGTGCAGGCAGCTCAGTGAGGCTGTTGTTGGCCAGGTGGAGGCTGTGAAGCCTTTGAAGTGCCCCCATCTCGGGGGGCAGCGAGCTCAGGCTGTTGTTGCTCAGAGTGAGCCTCTCCAAGTGACTCAAAGTGCCAATTTCAGCAGGGATCTTCTTCAAGTTGTTGGAGTCCACGTAGAGGCAGGTCAGGTTCCTGAGGTGGCAGATCTCTTGGGGGAGCTGCTCCATTCGGTACCTCAGGCAGCTCTCTCGTTCTGGGCTCATCTCCAGGACCTGCAGCTGGTCCAAGCCAAAGACCTGCACAGGGACTGACACTAGCTCTCTGCCTGAGATCTTGAGCTTCTTTTTCCCTTCATACTTCGGATCATGTTCTGTAAGGTATCTCCAGAGTGGATCAGGGCCTGTAGGGGCACACCTGAAGGAGGCGGCTGTGTCCATTGTCCCACCAGAACCGTGGCTGGTTGAACCGAGACAGTCACTGATGATTTGTTGCACGCTCCACAGACCACCTCTGAGGTTCTTGGTAGATTGAGGCCCTCTGTCAGCTTTCATCTCTGCCAGGCATGTTACCAACACACATACAGAGTGTTTGGGTTGCTCAGATACCTCTCACTGAGTAAACACTTGGTGTTCTCACCTGATCAGGTGTTTCCCTTCCAGCTCTACAGAGTACACAAACCCAACTCCCAGGGTCTGATGTTGCCTCTCGTGGTTGCAGCCAGTGAGCTGGTGACAAATGTCAATGCTGAAACAGCAGTGCTGTGCCTGTGCTTTTCAGATCTTTCTTCGTGTGTAGCTCTCTCTTTCTGGGAACACCTAGGGTACCATTTGAGGAATTCATATTGGTTGATCTCAGGGGATTGCAATGGAAGTGACAATGCTGGGTAGATAAAACACATGGTCAGTGGGAGAAGATAAGTACATGGTAAACAGGACAAGAAGACAGACATATCATAGCTGGTGGCTTGGGAGCTGGGAACCATGAACAAGTCCTGCCTTCGGGTCAGTTTGTGTCTTTAACATTCAGCAAACACAATAAAGAATCAATTTTAAAATCTGGAAATCCTCCCTCCTGCTGACTGTATGAACCCTTGCACCACAGAGATACAATCTTTCTTGTGCTGCACGCACTCTGGTATATTTAGAAGCAAATTTTTATTCCTTACTGGCATAGCTTTTGTAGGAGAGAAGAAAAATGCCAGGTTTATACAAAGCCACACAGCCCAGCATGCAATGCAGAGAGCAGGGCATTTTTCTGGCAGAAGAAATCAATGGGTTCGAAGCCTCAGGCTGAAAGAGCCCACCTCTTTTACTTTATCCTCTAATCCTTACGGCTTCCAGTTGAAAAATGCTTAGGACGACTATTTAAAATGCTTATCAAGGAGAGAGGTCTCCACAGCATCCCATAGGTTACTAAAGGTAGAAGACAATGTGTTAGAGGTATGGTCTAAGCAGGTCTACCAGGTCAGATCTTGTGAAGGGGAAACATCTCCACCTTGCTTTCCCACCCTGCTGAGTTCTCATCTCCTCAGCCCAGGATTGTGCTGAGTTTCAGAGAGTTTGTGTCCCAGCACAAGGGGTGTGTGCGACTGCACAAATGGATGGTGAATGCTGGAAGAACTCTATCCAGACCACAAGAGGATTGTCAGCATCTGAACTTACACTTCGGGGTCTGCTGTTTTTTAATTGGATTTCACCCTGAAATACAAATTTTCAGGTCTGTTACATACTGACTGTTACCCTTGCTTTGGAATCTGAGTGCAAATACCATAACCCTATTGAAAGCAAGCCCTGAATTTCCTCCAAATTAATTTTCAGCATCTGTAAGAGAGAACTATATCGCTGGCCTTGTATCCAGAAATATTGTGAGGCTGCTTTGGCATTATAAGCTCCCAGAATGCTGGTGGCTGGAGCCAGGTATGCTGGGCTTCCTGATAGGGACTGCAGAAGCTACTGAGCTGGGACTATCACAGCTAAGTATGCAATGGTGTGAGCAGATCCTGGTCACTAAAAGTGGCTACTTCTGTTCTTTAAGGTCACCTTTAATGTCAATGGGATCTGAAGGCTGTGCTAGCTTTATCAAGAGTGAACCATGAAAAAGATTCAGCAGAACTCGAGAAAGTCTGATAGTTGTTCATAAGTAAGAATGGGTACAATAACTTGGAAATACATGTACATTGGAGATGAATACAGCAGCCAAGGAAAAGTGAGTTTTTCACTTGTGAGGGAAAGCTGCTTACCAGAAATGACAGACTTCATGATTAACCATAAAAATTAGTCTCAAAGTTAAACTCAGCTCCCATCAAGGAAGTGCTGAAGAAGTTATTGCCATGAGAGTCATATCAGACTTGGATGAAAGCCATCCCCATATTATTAAGGGGAAAAATATGTTTCTAAGAGCACATTGTTGAACATGTCTGTCCTGTGAAATAAATTTTATCGCCGTGTGTGCTGCCTTCTGCTTAAACATGCTTATCTCTTCAAATCAAAACCCAAATCTTTCAGACAGTATTCCATTCAGAGCCAAAGCCATGGTCAGAGAGAGGCTTTTGTGACATGAGTGCTGTTCTTTTGTTGAACTTTTTCACACCTGGAATTTGACCCTGGGTTTTCCCTTACCAAGGTGGCAGGTTCCTTTCTGCTCCATCTTGCAGGACATCTCCCTGACTGATCACTGGCTCATCTGAAATGCCAGGGTATGATTAATGTCCCTCTGCCAAATTGTTGTCTTGTGCTTGCTACATAAGGTTCATGATCCAAAATGTAAAATAACAAGAAACAACCTGTATTTTCAACCCATGATCCCCCTAGAGACCCAACAGGGTATTCTCGTTCTCCGTTCAGACAAACTCACACAAGAATACTGCCAGCATTATTGTTCTCGAGTCAAGCTATGCGAGGTATTCAGAAGTTATCCCTTAAATTGAAGGTCTGCTTTGTAAAGCAAGTCTAAAAACCAGTCACCTCTTCATTATGTCTTCATGCTTTTCTAATCAGTTGCTTCCATTTCACAAGTCAGGAGACAAAAGCATTTGTGACTTCAGGTTTAGTTCAGATTAATGAAACTAAGTGGGCTTTCTTTTCTTAATTCAACTTCACCATCTACAAAGATGTTGAAAGGAAAGTCCAGACTCTGACGGACCTTTATTACCCTAAGGACCTCAGGCACTGAAATTGGGACACAGGAAGCAATTGGGTGACTGATGCAGGCTCTTCCCCTGGCAGCACTGTCTCTGCGGAAACAGCAGCAAGAAGGACTCCTTGTGGTCTCTGATGGATGCTCACCACTATGCAGGGCTGCAGATTGGGGCCAGAGTCTATCTTCACCCACAGGCTGGCTCCATCCTTGTGATGCTCTTCCTCCTTGTGCCATGGAGCAGCAACTTTAACCCTCAGCAGCACTGGACTCCAGCTCATGGAGGTTGAACGTTAGTGCAGTCATTTTAAGAAAATTTTCCCATTACTCCCTGGCACAAGAACAGCACAGGTTCATGCCATAAGCTTATTGCTCTCCCTTCAAGTTTTCTGGCTGCTGGTCACACAGCACCCAACCCCTCATCATCTGTAACATATATAATCCCACACCAACTCAATGGGAATGTGAGTCAGTAATGGTGGAAGATAAAGACAGCTACTAGAAGATCTTTTTTCCTTGAAGACCTAGTTGGTGTGGGCAACACAGCCCAGAGTGCTTCAGCTGACTACTTTAAGATGAGCTGAATCACTCTCCAGATTCCACAGTTCACATTGCAGCCACCAAAGTGCAGGCACCATGGCCTGGATTTGCATCCCACTTTGAGAGACAAAGCATGGGATTCAGGTACCTAGATAAAGGCACCTTACACCATTTTCCATGCTATATAATCTCCCTTGGGGTCACCTGCTGGAAATCTGGAAAGACTCCCCTAGGTCCTACATCATATCTGCCAGGCCACTGCTGGTGTCTCTGGCACACAAAACATTCTCAGACTGTGATACCCAGCCATGCCAAGGCATCAAAGTCCTGCTCCAGAAACTTCCAAAATGTAATTTATAGCAGGGCAGAGCTTGGCCAGTTTCCACATCAAAAGACTGAGCCATCAGTAAACTCTATTTTCTTATTCTTCTTATTTTTTTAAAATTTGTAATAATTTTCATCATTTTTATTTTTTTTTTAATTTCCCAGAATGTAAAAGCTGTGCTGATCTCCCAGCCAGTTTTGTGGTCAGAGCACAGAGCTTGGGTTTAGCTGCTACACCATTTTTATTGTTTCTCAGGAAAAAAAAATGCACAGGTTTAGTCCTGAACAAAGTAGTTTTGCTTTGATTACATATATCCAAATACACACGTAGAACAGAGTTCAGCCTTACACAGTTTAATTATCCCATATTAACAAGAAGAGGTGGTAAAAAGCATCAAAAGGCTGTACTAAGGGTCATGCACAACTGGCAAAGAAGGAAAATAATCCATTCCCTGCTGGAGCTTCGAAGAAGCAGCTAATTCAAAACAGCCTAGGAAACAAGTATAAATTGTTAAATAATTTAGCACCCCAAATGATACTGTTGGATATTTTTGGTTTTTAAATTCATTTATTTGACAGGCAAAAATTTTAGTGGAATAATGGGGTCTGTTTGCTATAATTGAAATAATTTATACACTTGATTTAAAAAAACCAAACAAACACAAAACAACACGCAGTGATGTCATAAAACCTATGTGTCCTTAGCACCTTTTTAATATGTAAATAATACATTGTCTAGCTCTCTAATGCAATTTTAACAGTATATCCTCTCTTACCACAGGACCAGGCAAAAAATAAATCCAACAAAAATATCAGTGTGCTAGTGGGTTTAAACCTCAGGCTCATTGAACAGACCTTATGACTATGTACCAACCGCTTCATCACAGAGGCAGAAACATTGAGAAGCAAAAGCCACAGTACTCCCTTATTCAAGAGCAGTTAGGGGAGAGGCCACCAGCACTGCCTCTGTTCTACCTGCCACCAACCTGCCTGCATAGAATCATAGAATAGAATCATAGAATCATTATGGTTGGAAGGGACCTCCAGGGACACCAGCCTTTATCCCATCATATTCCTAACCATTAGACCATTAGATCATGGCCTCAAGTGCCTCATCAACCCATTTTTTGAACACCCCCAGGGATGGTGACTCCACCACCTCCCTGGGCAGCCCATTCCAGTGCCCAACCACCCTCTCGGTAAAGAACTTCTTCCTAATATCCAACCTAAACTTCCCCTGACGGAACTTGAGGCCATTTCCTCTCATCCTGTCATTAGCAATTCGGGAGAAGAGACCAACACCAGCCTCACTACAAGCTCCCTTTAGGTAGTTGTAGAGAGCAATAAGGTCTCCTCTCAGTCTCCTCTTCTCTAGGCTAAATAACCCCAGTTCCCTCAGCTGGTCTTCTGGTCACCTTGCATGATGCTAGACAGACAATACATGTCTGATTGTCACCTTCTTGCACACATCATCAGCTCCTCACACACAAAGGCACCTGCATCTTGTGGAGGGCATCTTCTGACCATGCCCAGGGCTGTACTTGTAGGTTTGCTGCCTGACCAGATGGCAGACCTAGTTTGGAAGATAATTTCAGGCTGTCTTTCCAAAGACTGCAAATATGCATGAGCAGATCGAGGGCTAAACAGTTGCAGCTTTTGGTCTGTGAGCTTACAGGGCAAAAATTCTGCAAATACACACTCCTTTCTTACCTTTTGTTGCAGGTGACTTTTTAGGCACGTTCACATAGGGCTTGCTCCTTGCAGCTATAGAAACCTCCCTTTGATGACTGCACCCATAAAATTGGGTGGCTGTAAACACAGGTCTTGATGTGGGTCTGCAGCATGTGTCTCCTGCTCCTCTCACGAGCAACAGGTTATGCTTGGTAAATGCCATTTAACTGGCTGGAGAGAAAATGAGATTTGAGCAAAAGAGGGGAAATGGCACCCACTGAATTCAGGGCACAGAGACCATCTGGGGTGTCTCCAGGAACAGAATGAACAGACAATCATATGCTAGGGGATATGCTGGAGCAAAGAGAATTAGGCTGTGTCCCCTTTTCCGGGTAGAGAAGTTGAAAAGCCATAGTCTGTGTCTAACCCAGACAGATCTTTTAATTGCTATTAAAGATACGGGTCTGTCCCTCATATTCCTAACACGGACTCTTGGCAATGGCTCCAACAGACATTCAAATTAAATGGGTTATCCAAAAAAACCCCTAGATCTCCTTCAGCTAGACCCCACTGCACCATTTCACAGGGGTGAAAGACCCTGAAATCTGTTTAACAGAACATTGTTATGTATCTACCCTTTGCATGGTGCCCTGGAGGGTATTAAAGTCGATGCCATGCAAGATGAGAGATAATCGACAGAAGTTGAGGAGTCACCATCATGACAGGAAGTAAATGTTACATTAACATGGCCCAGTTAACATGACTGACTTTGTAAAATCTGCTCATTGCCATCTAACTTTCTTCAGAACAATGGTTCATGCCATGTTGGGAAGCATCTATTGCTTAGGAAACCTGTTCTACCTCGCCACTGGAGGGCTGGAATCTCAATCAGCCTGCACTGTTACATACAATGTGATCAACATGCTTGCTGTATAGCAAGCTGACCCAAGATGCAGTACAGTAACAGATACAGCACTGAGTGTTACTTAAAAGCAGTAAGCTTTTCACTTCATGATCTTTTTACTTTGATTGGTCTTTCCATAGCAAGAAACACAGTAGAATCAAATCAAAGAATTTATTTGCATAGGAAACAGCAAAAATAGCACCACTGAGAGCTACACAGTAAAGACTTTGTTTAACCCTGGCATGTTAACATGTTATTTAGTTCCATTTTCCAGTAAAGCAGAGGCAAATTTTATCTGCTACCGGGTGAGAAAAAGGTTCCAAGGCTGGCAAATGGTTATCTCTGGGCTTTAGCCTCAGGGTCTGATTCTGGGGTGATTATAGACAGCTTGGAAGCTCCGTGCCATACGGTGAATGTGCCAGCAAGGTGGGGTGCTTCATTTCCATCTCCAGGAGACCTGATGAGATTTCCAAACGCATTCAGCACTTGGTGCCTGTGTCAGGTTCATTACTCCCATCTCTTGATACAAACTGCTTTGTGCAGAAGAGTGTTGAAAATGCAGTTACTTTGCTGGCTGGTACACATGTCCGAGGCCTGACCACCTCTGAGAGCTGCAACTTTGTGGGTGGGATTGTCTTAGTCAGAGGGTTAAACTTGCAGATAAACTACTGTGAAGGTCTTTTCGGACTCCATCCCATCTTTACTTTCTCTTTGCATTCTTGAGTTGATTTTGGCAATTAGCTGACAGGGAAAAAGACAGTGTCTGGCTTTCTGCTTTCACCATCAAACACAATTTCCTTCAGGTTTCTGAACATCTCTTTTCTGTGACCCTTTCAGCAGAGATCATCCTCCTCCTAGACCAGCCTGCAACTTCTCACCAGCCCTCTAAAACACAACCTTGCCAACTTGTTGTCATAATGGATCATCCAAAATGGTGAAGTTGGGTCACAGTTGGCTTCCTGACCTTTTTTAATGCTGCTCTGGCTGATTTTTGAGTGAAGCAGTGATAGGGAGCTGTGTGTGCTGACAATGAAAAGGAGATTTGACCGCCCTCAGCTGGCAGAGGACAGCATCACAGCCTTTTACAGAGGCATCGCCCTGACAGAAGGAAGCAAAACTCCATCTGGTGGGACCAAACCCTCTGAATACTGAAGTTCTTGCATGGGGAGCAGTGAGGAGGTTTAGATCATTTCTGCAGTCTCTTTGTGATGTTAATGTGAGATCCCCCATGGTCCCATAAAAAGTAGCTCCCATAGCATACAGATTCACTTACGAGCAGAAAAACATTAAATTTAACAGGGGTCTTCTGGCAAACACACATTGGCTGTTCATAAATGCCTGTCCATTGTGAGTTGAGTGCACTGGAGACCTCTTCCCCAGCTTTGGCATGGCTTTGCTTTCCTCCTGTCCAAGTGGATGGCAGATAGCATCAACATTCCTGTGATCAGCCTGTGTCTCACAGTTAATGCCCCAGGCTGCACAGTGCAGGACTTGATTTCAATTGTAAGGGTGAGGGGTAAAGCTTTGGAAAAAATTAACTAGATAATAAACAAAAATTTTGGCATCGGAATGGTTTTGCACAAACAGCTACACAATGCATTGATATTATATGCTCTTCAAAAGAGGAAAAACCACTTATTTTTACTGTTTTAATATGCCCTGATGTTAGAGAAAACAAACAAAAAAAAATTTCACATATCACATCAAAGATAATAATAATAATTATTATAATTCATAAAAATAATCTGACCGACCGGCAGCATCTGTTGGCTTTAGAAGGCCTCTCACGAAAGAAACACGGCTGAAGACATCTGAGAGCTCTTGGCAGGCATGATGAATTCAAGTTTTAAAAACAAGTCTGGGGCTACTCCCTGCATGCTAGGGCCCTTTGACGTTGGCAGGTCTGGCAGCCAGGCTTGCATAGTAAGCACACTGAGTGGGGTCACAATGTCCACTGGCTCCTGGAGGTCCCTGTGGACCCATGAGACCAGGCATCCCAGCTTCACCTTGAGGGCCAGGTGGTCCTGGCATCCCGTCTTTGGCATAGCCAGGCTCCCCTGGGAGGCCTAAAATAAAAACAAAATGCCTTTGGTGAGTGACACCTCCAGGGTGCAGTACTCAGTGGATCACAGGAGATGGCTTTGCTGCCAAACTGGGATGCAGACATCAGCTCCCACAGATTTGGGTCTGGCCGGTGTGTATTTACAGGGATGTGACAAGTGTGGCTCCTCTGAATGCAAGATTTCCATGCCCCATGGCATCCTTGGGCTGCATAATTCTGCTATGGCTTCTCTTTCTCTGTCACCACACTGAAGTTGTGCAGTTGCACAAACCAACTAATGACATGCAGTACTCATAGACAAGAAGTGAAGATGGGAAAGCTTGAGGCCAGAGCCAGCTTTGGGAGATAACTCATTTGTACAAAGCATAGTGGGTCCATTGTTTTAAGGCAATGCAGGGCCAGTATGCCAAATGCAGCCCATGGAGTTATGAAGGCTTCCCATAGTTTTCTCCCCCAGCAAAGCAGGATGAAGGTAAAATTAATCAATGTATTTTAATTTCAAATTAGAAACAAAATATATTTGCTGCTTCTTTGTCAGCAGAGGTTGACATACTAGCTGTGTACCTGAGGGACAGGTGCTGGATATAACCTTTTATAACATCAGAATCTACCTGGATCTCTGGGTTCAACTTGGTCACAATGAGATCCTGGCAAGGGCAGGTAGGACACTTCACTGTGTACCTGGTAATTAAAGCTTCACTTTGGATTCATCCCAAAGGGCAGCTAACCTTGCTGTTACTGAGATGGATCATTATACCTGTCAATCAGGCTGAGGAAAAAAAAGTGGCCAGATATGATGCTAGTGATATATTTCTTCCCTTTGGGACACTTTCCACAGAAACTGTGTGTGCCATATTTATGTTATCCTATCTAATATGGCAGAGACCTGTGTCCTTCTGACATTTCTGAGGGATGTGTTTTGTGGAGTGTTCTGAAGAAACACACCTGGAATTCCTGGAGGACCTATTTCCCCTCGTTGGCCAACGCCAGTATCTCCTTTCTCACCCTTTGATCCTCTTTCTCCTGTAGAGAGGGAAAGAAAAATAATGAACTGATGAGCATGATCTACAGAACTAAGGAATACTACCATATGTGTTTCATGTACACTGAAGCCAATATATTTGCTAAAAATGGCTCCTAATTGTGGCCAATCCTTTGACACAATGTTAAGTGGTGATGAAGACTCATCCCACTCCAATTCTGGACAGAGGTGGAACAAATCAGCAAATGCTGGTCATATTCACCACCTCTGGTTCATCAGAGGGAGTCTGTTTCTAACACATGCATTTTGAGGACCACTTAAACGCTACTAACAGCAGAAGTGGACACCAAAGTGTGATGGATACATCACTTCGTTTGACTTACCAAACACACCAAGTTCCACTCACCTTTGGGACCAATAGGTCCAGGTGGCCCTTCAGACCCAATCTGTCCAGGCCGGCCAGGCTCTCCTGGAGGTCCAGTTCTTCCTGGGAGTCCTTCCTTCCCAGGGGGACCAGGAGGTCCTGGTCTGCCATGGGATGCTTTTACATGTGCAGGCTGTATCTGAGCCAGGAGATATTCTAACTTTGCTGTGAAGAGAGGGAAATGGGTTTGTTAGACTAGAAGGTCAATGCTCCAAGACCTGGAGAAACAGAACCAGTGGCCCAGTAAAGTCCAAGTATTGTCACAGGTCAATTTTTCAGGGTCACCCATTTGTTGTCCCCATGCCATCCTTCCCCATAAGTCATGATGGCGCCTCTCTGACCCTCTCTAAATTATTTAAATCTCATTTTTCAGTACCTTTAAACTTCTACTGAATTTTATACTTAATGCTAAACACTTCTCTTATCCTCTGCTCCTTGTCCACCAAGAAAATATCCTTTCCTTTAGCTGTGCAGCTGGTGGATGTTTGTCAAACTGGAACCATTGGTGTCCAGAAAAGAAGAGCCCATTTCCACTCTGCTACACAGAGTGAGATGGTACACATCTGCTCTGTAGGGAGAAAGTCTACTTTTCTTGTTCTGGGCTGTTATACACGTGGAGTTAAAACTAATGGACCCATCTCTGGCTGTGAAGTCAGAAACTGTAACTGAGGGAGGCCCCTGTGTCAGCATATTCTCCAGTTTCCATACAGGCACACTGCTTGCCACTTCCAGATTCAGACCCTGAGCAGCCTTGAGAGCTCTTAAGATGCACTCAGCATCACAAAAACATCTTACAGAATGGAGGGAAAAGGGTTTTCTATCTTCTTTTCACTGATCCACAACCTTGAATGTTTTTATATTGGTGTGGTCTCTGACGTCTGAGTGTGTAAATAAAATCCTTTAAATAAATCATTGAACCATGATCTTTAGTTTCAAGAAAATGCCCGTAGCTACATTTCAGCTGCTCCAACAGCCGTGTGAGGAGAAACACTACAGCTCAGCATTTCACTGTAGATGGAGTCAGTGGTGATCTGCAATTCATGTAGTTTGAGAGAAGCAGCATTTCAAATCCAGTCCACCCCCTCTTCTCATACTGAAGAGTATCAAACATCACAGCCAGAAACCAGGAACATTTCTCCTCCAGCTGGGACCTCAAAAGCAAGTTTATGTCCTACTCTGATTACTGTTCTGCTTGAGAGCAGGAAGGCTTCACAGAAGGAACTGGACAGGCTGGATCGATGGGTGAAGGCCAAGTGTAAGAGATTCAACAAGATCCTGCACTTGAGTCGCAACAACCCCATGCAAAGGTACAGGCTTGGGGAAGAGTGGCTGAAGAGCTGCCTGGTGGAAAAGGACCTGGGGGTGTTGGTCAACAGCTGGCTGAATATGAGCCAGCAGTGTGCCCAGGTGGCCAAGAAGGCCAACAACATCCTGGCTTGTATCAGAAACAAGGTGGCCAGCAGGACTAGGGAAGTGATTGCCCACCTGTACTCAGCACTGGTGAGGCGGCACCTCAAATACTATGTTCCATTTAGGGCCCCTCACTACAAAAAGAACATTGAGGTGCTGGAGTGTGTCCAAAGAAGAACAATAAAGCTGGTGAAGGGTCTAGAGCACAAGTCTTATGAGGAGCAGCTGAAGGAACTGGGGCTGTTTTGTCTGGAGAAAAGGAGGCTGAGGAGAGACCTTCTCACGCTCTACAACTCCCTGAAAGGACGTGGTAGTGAGATGGGGGTTGGTCTCTCCTCCCAAGTAACAAGTGGTAAGACAAGAGGAAATGGCCTCAAGTTGTGCCAGGGGAGGTTTAGATTGGATATTAGGAGAAAATTCTTCACTGAAAGATTTGTCAAGCACTGTATCTGTTTTAATTTGTATCTTCTCTTGTACTGCCATCTCAGCCCAGGCACCTGCAGGAATGAGTCTGCAGCAAAGCTGTTTAGGAAGCAAAAAGGCACAAGGTGATTAGCACAGGCAATGGCCTTGGTTTGAAGAAAGGAGAAAGCTCTGTACTATTGCTGGGAACATCAGTCCTGGGAAACTGTAAAGCTTGTTAAGCACGTTTCATTTTACACACTCCTCTTTGCAGGTAGGTTTGTTGAAACATTGCTTTCCGTAAGCAGGAGAGGTTCAGGTGCCAGTTACACCACAACAGCTATGGAAAGTATCTTTCGTACTCTCAGATATACCTACTGGCTTCCCAGAGCTGATTACTTACCATCTAGCTGCTTGGCTAACTCCTCTTGGATGAGCCTTCTCAAAGTCTCTAGAGATGGGGGTTCCCCCTAGAAAGTAATAATCTCAGTAATAACAAGATATAATAATTACAGCCAAGGGATTTACAAATGAAACCCTCCACAAAGGGTTTAGTGGGTTTCGTTTCATCACCCACCCGCATACACTGCCTGAAAGAAGAATGCAAAAGGACTCAGAACACCCACAATTCCCAACCTTCTGGCAAGTCATGTGTTCAACGGCATAAGCAGGGAGACTGGTCCAAGGGCATAGTTGGTACAATGTCCCTGTCTCCTTCCTAGAGAAAATTTCCCTCCTATACACTCATAGTAGAAGTAGCAGAAATCAAATCAGGAAACATCTTCTGCCCTACTAGACTATAGTGGAGAGCCTACCTACCTCCTTCCTCAGCACTGCACACTTCCTTGCAGAGAGAAGCATGTGTGCTCCCAGGGTGGTTAAAGTGGGTATTTGCTGTAAACACTCATACTGGATGCAACACCTGCCTGCAGTTTATGCATATGATACCCATTCTGTACAAACAAGATTTCAGGGGGAACTTTCGGCCCCATCAGCCAGATGGGACTGCCTGGCCTTGGTCCCCTACTAGGACATGGGAACATCTCAGCTCCATTGTGCAGCAATGCTGTGGAACAGCTGTAGTAGTCATCAAAACTCAAAGCTATGTGAACAACAACAACTGTGTGATCCAACTGAAAAAATGATGACAGCATTTTTGGTAGGCTGGAAGGAGAATGTTTTACATTGTGGCTTTCCAAGAAAGTTTTAAAAAGTGCTTTCAGAGTAACCAGACTCTTATCTTTACATAAACTAAAAAGAATAATTCTAGCTATCTTTTAAAAAGAAAACATTTTGAATGAGCAAGATCAAATATTCTTTTTCATTTGAAAACCAGAAAGTGAGATGTTTCACTTGAAATACAATTTCTTTTGGCTAAAATTATTCTTTGAATTTCTGCCAATATTGAAAATACTTCTGGTCAACCTAAAAACTGCATTCTTTTGTGCATGATCTATTTGCCTGAAAGTGTTGCTTTTCCCTCATACCTATCCTTTTAACATACAAAGATGCAGTCTGTGTCCTACCTGTTTATAAAAACTTTGTGAGGTCTTCTGAATCAGAAGTTACTCTTCATTAAAAAAATGTAGATTTTATTAAATAGCTAAGACATCTCAATTTTAACCAATAACATGGCTGATAAGTATACTGTTGGTCTATTTGCTGCCTTCTTCCCAGCTCAAGTTTTGCATGAGAAAAAGATGTGTTTGTTGGTGAGAAAAGAAACAATTTTGTCACAAAGTACTAACCATTTGTGATGGTTCTTAATGAATAACCCAGTAAGTAAACATGATTGTGGAACATACTTAGAAGGCTTACAAATTATCTTTTCAATCTCTAACTGTATTAGTGGCATTAAGTCTCCATAATCATCACTGGATTTCATCAAATCTCTGTGCTGTTGAGACACACAAAGAAATGCTTTGTCTAAAATTTAACGAGCTTTAACATCAGAGATCATTTCACTGTCAGTCGTGTGAAGTTCCCACTGACTGGAAAATGGGAAACATAACCCCCATTTTTAAAAAAGGAAAAAAACTCAAGACCTGGGGAATTACAGGCCAGTCAGTCTCACCTCTGTGCCTGGTAAAATCACTAAGCAGATCCTCCTTGAAACTATGCCAAGGCACATGGAAAATAAGGAGGTGACAGGTGACAGCCAACATGGCTTCACTAAGGGCAAATCATGCCTGACAAATTTGGTGGCCTTCTATGAAGTGGTATACAGGGTTGGTGGATAAGGGTAGAACAATTGATGTCATCAACCTGGACCTGTGCAAAGCATTTGATACTGTCTCTACACTACCTTGTGTCTAAATTAGAGAGGCATGGACTTGATGGATGGTTGATGAAAAGATCAACATGGACCAGCAGTGTATGCTTGCAGCCTGGAAACCAATGGTATCCTGGGCTGTATCAAAAGAAGCGTGATCAGCAGGTTGAAGGAGGGGATTCTCCCCCTCTGCTCTGGTGAGACAGAACCTACAGTACTGTGTCCAGTTCTGGAGTCCCCAACATAAGAAGGACATAGAGCTGTTGGAGAGAGTCCAGAGGTGGGCCACAAAGATGACTGGGGGCTGGAGCACCTCTGCTCTGAAGACAGGCTGAGAGAGTTGGGGTTGTTCAGCCTGGAGAAAAGAAGGCTCCAGGGAGACCTTAAAGAACCTTCCAGTATCTGAAGGGGCTACAGGAAAGCTGGAGAGGGGCTTTTTATGAGGGCATGTAGAGAAAGGACAAGGGGGAATGGGTTCAAACTAAAGGAAGGTAGATTTAGACTGGATTTTAGGAAGAAGTTCTTTACTATGTAGGTGGTAAACCACTGGAAGATGTTAGTCAGGGAGGTTGTGGATGTCACCTTCCTGGAAATGTTCAGGATCAGGTTGGATGGGACTTTGAGCAACCTGGTCTAGTAGGAGGTGTCCCTGTCCATGGCAGGGGGATTGGAACGAGGTGATCTTTAAGGTTCCTTCCCACCTAAACCATTCTATGATCCTATGATTCTATAATTATTCCTCTTTGAGGTAATCACAAATTCATCCTTGGGATGGGCATAGCAGCTTCACTAGTGTTGATATTTTTTCTCATTCTTCTACATGCATTATCCTCAGGTTTCTCAGCAGCCAGATTGTTTCCCATTAGGAAAAAAAAAATCTAAAAAAAAAGAGAATATTAAACAAAAATAGGATTTCATGAATACTGATGAGCTGACTCCAGGGTTTCCAGGAATAGAGCAGTGACCTTTCCACGGCTCAGCATTTTGTCTCTCATAACAACCAGCAGCAGAGGAAAGCGTAAGACCTCCATGTGAAATGCAATGAAATGCATTAGGACCCTTTTAGAAAGAATCTTTTTCAGACTCCAGACCCATGGCTACATTACCTGATTCACCTGGATTACTCAGCTCTCCTCAAATTCAATTCAGCTCCCCCCACAACACATCCTTGAGATATCACAGAATCACAGAATCCTAGGGGTTGGAAGGGACCTCGAAAGATCATCTAGTCCAACTCCCCTGCCAGAGCAGGGTCACCTAC
>VZRW01002199.1:28927-40667 GCA_013398125.1 Aegotheles bennettii
GTGCCAAGAACAAGTTGTTCCATCACCTTTCCAGGGATGGAAGTGAGGCTGACCGGTCTATAGTTACCCGGGTCCTCCTTCTTGCCCTTCTTGTAGACTGGAGTGACATTTGCTTTCCTCCAGTCCTCAGGCACCTCTCCTGTTGCCCATGACTTACCAAAGATGATGGAGAGTGGCTTAGCAATGACCTCTGCCAGCTCCCTCAGCACCCTTGGGTGCATTCCATCTGGACCCATCGATTTATGGATGTCCAGATTGCTCAACTGATCCCTAACCCAATCCTCATCTACCAAGGCAATCTCCTCCTTTGTCCTGACTTCTTCTGGGGCTATAGGGATCAGGGGCTCCTGGGGAAAGCCTGCAGGAGTAAAGACAGAGGCAAAGAAGGCATTCAGCACCTCTGCCTTCCTTATATCCTCTGTCTATATGTTATAGTTCTTTTTATGTATCAAGGGATAAAAATGCTGCCTCCCCATTATAACACACACTTGCTCTGGTTTCTGTCACCCTTACTGTAATCTTAGGGACTTTTCTGATCACACACTGTGACACTACAATTACTGTACAAAGCCCTTCTGTGGCAGTCTTACCCTTGGTCCTGGAAATCCTGGCTGTCCTGGGGGACCGGGAGGACCAACTTGCCCAGTGTCTCCTGGTGGTCCGTGGGGACCCATGAGTCCTGGATGTCCTTTATGACCAGGTATCCCAGGGTCACCTGGAGGGCCCTTTTCCCCTTGAGGGCCTTTTACGCCTTTGGTGCCAGGCTCTCCCTAAGTGAAAAAGCTGACATTACCACCACGAAATAAGAGGCAAACTTCTGATTTCCAAGCACAGCAAAATACGAAGAGCTGAGCTGGCAAAGCTACTGACTATAACATCTGGTGCATTACAAATGATCCACAAGTTAGTACAGACAGAGAATGATTAAAGAGAGGGTTCAGGGGGTGGGAAGCACTGCAGGTCTCTACAGGCCATTCTTCACTCTTGAATGACCTCTTCCCCTAGCCCCTAACTCAAAACAGTTCTCTTTATTTTAACATAATGAAATAACTAATAATATTCCCCAGCCTACCCTCTCTCCTTTGGATCCAATTTCACCTGGTTTTCCTGGTGGACCCTGCAACAAAATAAGGGTAAGTAAGAAAGAGCTACCCATAATAACAGTAAATAACAAAGCATATGCCTTTGCAGTGATTCTTGTGACCTAGGGGAAATTTACTTCCCTGTCAGTCCCACAGATTCCTGAGAGCTCCCTGTTTGCTCTCAAATATCAACAACTCAAGAAAAAAAATCAATTTGTTGCAAACCAAGTAGTGTCCTTGATTTTTTTTTTCCAGAAGACAGCAGCCCTACCTTGAAGTAACTGGGAATTTAACTTACCTCTTTTCCAGGAGGACCTTTCTCTCCTGCTTCTCCCTGAGAGATACAGAGAGTGAATTTAGCACCGCACTGCAAGGAGTTGGAAGAAAGACCCCTACATAATAACTACAAGTCTTGTTTTCTGTTTAGAGCCCAAGTTTCCTGCTAAAGTGCAAGGTGTTTGGATGATTTATCCTTATCCTACTGCTGTAGATCATTCCTGGAAAGACACATCCTACTATTTAGAAAGCATTTTTAAGTAAAGCTGCATACCATGTAAATGTCTGTAAACGAAAGGAAGTGATTTCTACCAAATGAGCTGAGATCAGGGCAGATGTTTCATTGAAAGTGTGTTCCTGCTTTCAATACGTTCTATTCCTTTTTCTTACAGATGTTTCACAAAGCTTTGTACATTCTACTTGGGCTGGTTTAGCTTAAGCAGTGCCAATACTATAGCAATAACAGTGTAAAGTTGTAAAGGAAATAGATTTTGTAAGTAGAGATACCATTTTGTATCACACCAGCTGAGATAATGGATACAGAGCCAGTAATAAATCAAGTTTGAGCCTGAAAGCTTGCCTGTGTTTCAGAACCATATCACAAAATCATATAATGGTTTGGGTTGGAAGCAACCTTTAAAGGTCATCTAGTCCAGTCCCCAGTATCAAATAACCTCATTTTAAGCACCCTATTAGGATCTGCATTTATAATATGATAATTAGGCAATATAATCTTTGCATTTTAGCATTTCAATGAACAAAAAAATTCACTGTAGTCCTGAAGTGCACTGATAAAGCAAAGCAAACATTAAAACTGGTTATTGCTAAAATCCTGCCCACTTTCCCATAGCATGAATGAAAAGTTTTATCTCTGAAGTCCATTTACAATCCACACGCATGATCATATCTATAATGTGTGCATGCAGGTGGTGTTTTTCCCATAACCTAGAAACACATACAAAAACTTTGACAGTTCTAACATACATATGCATGAGCAATGTAACTAATTACAAATGTGTGATCACATCAGCTCCAAATTAGGCAGCATCAGATTCACTTGAGTATTCCTTAGGGCCACTTCAGTTTTAAATGGCGGCCACGCTCGCTGCTTTAAATTAATTTTCTAGAGAAATATTTATTTCTCCTCTTTTCATCATGAAACTCCCTTTCCAATTATAAAAAGAAAAAAAAAGAAATAAAGAATCACCCTGTGGAAAATTCAGCTCTGCTAGATTCATATGAAAACCTTTTAAATCTCGTTTTAAGTCACAATAGAAGTAGAAACAAAAATATTTACCTAACATTCACCTTTTCCATCCTTCCAGTGGGATGTAACATATTTCACTTGGCTTGGAAAGGCTAAAGATATTGGATTTGAAGGCTGTGATATTTTCACATGTATAGGTATTAGTTTAGATCACTTTGGGAGATAGATGAACATGTTAATTGCAATGTACCTCTGTTGCTGGTAACAAAAGCATTTTCCTTGAACAGCAAATATCAGAAATACCTATAGTACTATCAGCACTTAAAATTTTCCTATTTAGTCCTTCTGAGGTTCATGCAGAGATTAGTCTGAGTAACTTACATACCCCACAGTCACACTAAGAAGACTATTGAACCAGCCTGATTAATGCACACATTGTCAGGTCTGACTGACAGGTACCAGCTCAGTAAATGAGATTATGGATGCTTGTCCATAAGAAAAATGCTATTTCTGTAGTCCAGTTTCCTTTGGAAGTACAGGGTACGGCTTCTGGATATGTCAGATATCCTGCTTATGTTTTTTTTACCTAATTAAAGATGACCATGTCCAATCTGCATCAGTCCAACATTTAAAAGCAGGTAATTAGTGGGTCTAATCCATCCCTGGACATACTTACAGGTGGTCCTCGGGGTCCTATGAAGCCAGGGAGTCCTGGGCTGCCATTTTCTCCTTTATTTCCTTTAGGACCCTTAGGAGAGAAATGAGACAGACACTAGCAGCCCTTTCTCCAACATCTCTTTTCCAGAGCATACATTTTCAGATACATTGGAATTGGGAAATTTCACTATAGCAGCAGGACTCCCAAGACTGACAAGAAGAAGAAGAATAAAGTAATTTAGAAAAGCAGAATGCAAACACCATGCTTGCACTATTAATAAGCCATGAAAAGCTTATTCCCAGTGAAGAGATGAAAAGGAAGTGACAATTATGGAAGTGACAGGAGGTATGTTCAGTGGCTATCCTGGCACTGCATGGTTTATAAGGTGGTGTTGCAGAGTGGAAATGCTTTGATGGGTGACAACAGGAAAAAAGTGCAGAGGGTCACACTGCTCAAATCTGAGAATACAATCATGAGACAGATACTGAGTTGCTCTTTTGCCTTTATTTCCAGGTTCAGTTTAAAAAATGTCTGCCTTTAACTTATCTCTTATGATATCCTCCCAAACTATCCCTTTTTCTTACAGACCAGAGCAGCTTAAATGGCAGTTCATGATACAGAGCCATTTCACATACACTACTGATATTTTTTTTACTCTTATTTTAACCTTTTCTTTCACAACTTGGTTCTCCACCTCCTAATTCAGAACATAACCCTTTTTCTTCTTAGAGTAAAAACTTGTCTTCATTTTAAGCCTACCTTGTGTAAAGTGAGCACCAACAAACCTGACGGGCAAAAAGCACCTGGCTTTTGAGTATGCATCAGCCCTGGAGATTTCAGAGGTTGGGCAACATTGCAGGCTTATGCATGAGCACTGTGAATTGAGATGGGCACTGTCAAACAGCAGATGCCAAAGGAGAAGGCTCCTGGCAGGTGACTGTGATTAAAGTGTGATTAAAAGTCAGCCATGGTGAAGGTGGAAAAGAAACCCTTATTATTGTTATAACCTTTCTCACTTCTCCTTTTTTTCAAAATAGAAGTATAATATATTGGCTTGTCACAGCACATTGTGAAGGAAATTAGTGCATTTCCAGGCAAGGCTGGAAATAAATGGATTCATGTATAGCACAAGGAAATATTTCCCATAATAACCTTTATGCAAGGGAGAGGATTCATTTTAATGACAGGGAAGGATACTGATGAGATGACTGTCTGTTCTGCTGACCAACACTGTCTCATTGTTTCCCCTTTCTCATCCATCTGACTTTATCCTTTTTCAATCTCTTATGTTATTTTTGGACTGTAAATCCTCTGGAGCAGAGACTGCTGTAGCTCTGTGTTTGTGCAGAAAGCTGTCTGGTGGGTCCCCGGGTCACTAGCTGACTGCCTAGGTAATGTGATAACACCATGATGATTAAAAAATAACCCCCACTTGGTATTCACAGGGCATCCCAAAGCCACAGTGGCCTGGTAAAGACCCAGAAAGTCAAAAAGCAGTGACAGGAATTGGGAATAGAGGTGGACATGATGAGAAAAAGAAATGAAGGTTGAAAAGGCAACAGTGGGGATCTGTGGGGTAAGAAGCAAAGGCAATAGTCTCAGGAAGGTAAGAAGTTACATCAAGGAGAAAGAAGCAGCAGCACTAATTCTTGGCTGCAGAAAGGCTGCGAGATTCCACCACTCCTACCCCTCCTGTAATCTGTGAGTTATCACCTTCCCATGCAGAAAGGTGTTGCTTGCTTCACTGAGACCACTTAGGAGGAGGCATCCCTGCAGCAAGACAAAATGTGCTCAGGGCACAAATCCGTGGTGAGGCTGAGGTTGCTCTGTGGCATTGTAAGGGCCACAAAGAATTCACTCCTGTTGCAGTTTTTCAGATTTTCCTCCTATGACTTTGTCTCTGTCTGAATTTAACAGCCCAGCTGTGATGCCCAGGTGGACAAAGAGAGGGAAAAGCTTTGCATTGCAATAGATCCTACTGGACATTTGCATGGATTTGCTGAATCCTGAACAATTTTCAGCAGCACAACAGCCAAAAAAACCAACAACTCCTCACTGTCCTCCTTACAGCTCTTCAGTACCATGTTCTTCCACACAGGATGGCGCCAGAGGGGTTTCATTCTGCTTTGTGATCTTGGTTTACTGCCCACTGTCTGCTCTTTCCCCAAGTGCCTGGGGAAGATTTTTCTGCTGCTGCTATTCCTCAGTGGCAGTCTGCCAACTCCTCAAGGCCCTCTCCTTCCTTGTGACCAGTCTCTGCTTGGCAAAATTAAATCTACTGGTGAAGATGAGGTATGCCAATCTTTTTTCCATACCTGGTAATCAATCATTTCCTTTTTGTGTGAACACTTCACTTTTGCTGGGAAAAATGATGACTCAGCTAGCAGCAAAATTCCAGGAATGTATCCAAAACCCCTTCGATGTTATGGCCAGACAGTGATTTTCAGATTGCCAATCTTCAGACATGACAACTTCGGGGATGGTAAGCAGCTACACACATCCACTCCATCTATACTTCATCAGTCACCTCTCCTTGACTTAACTGCTTGTTGCATGAGTTTCCCTTTGTGGTACTTACTGGGTTACCTGGTGGGCCAGGTTCTCCTGCAGATCCAGGTGATCCAGTCTTGCCCTATGTCAAAAGGAAAAAGGTCAGTGAAGCAGCATATACTACAATTAAAAATATCAATCTACTGCTACACCAGCAGGGATTTCTTCAGCGTTGTTCAACCTCCTCTCTTGGCAGGCTGAAGAGTAAGGAGCTCTTGTTTCCAATTGACCCCACAACTTCTGCATCCCTGATTGCATGGGTAACCCCATCTCAACACAAAAATTGAGAGATGCAGACCCAAATCCCCTAGTCTGAAGAGGACCAAACCAGCATTTCTTCTTCTCTTTTTCTTCATCCTTATCCCTATCATATGCAGCATTCTCCTGAACAGATGGAGCCACCTACTATGGCTACTCCAAGCCATCAGTGCTCAGACAAGCCCTGTTACTCTGTGTATGAAGTACCTCTTTGGCAAGTCATTGATCAATGTTAAAGTGCTCCTCACTAGCTGTCAAATATGTTCAGATCCCCCTACATCTTCCTGTATTAGAAAACTTTCTCCAGTGACTAATTAATGCAATTTACTATCTACCAGCCTCTTCTCAGGGCTGTCACCTGAATCAGAGTCCAGTGGCCAGGCATCTATTTTTTAATCATCTCAGACTTCCCATTGTTTGGGGGCAATGAAGAGAAACACTTGCTCTAAAGCCTTGACGCATTTGATACTTGCCTGACACCAGACAACTCAGAATGAGCCTACACAAAGACCTGTTTCTCACCATTCTTTATCAAAATAGTTGAACTGACCATCTACAATGATTAAAGTTTAGTGAGATAAAATTCTACACCCTGCTTCTCTTTCCTCCCAACTCACCATGCAGAGATGTTTTTCCCTACATTGGAATTGACCATAAAGTCCAACCCTTTTACTGGCAATATTCAGAATCATGCCTCACACTCCTTATTAGAGAAGAAACAAACCAGAGGAAGAACACGAGATACTGATACCTTGCTCTCCAACATACAAACCTCCAAGTATCTCTTCATCAAAGAAGAATGTGGCCTGGAGTTATGATAATTTCTGTCTCCTCAAATCTTTGTATTCATTGTTAGTGTTGTGCAGGTGCATGACATGTTAGTGAGTGAAGCCAGCAGTACAGGAATAATGAGATAAATTATTAGCTAGACACAGGAGCTCTCCATATGTTCCTGCAGTCTAATTTAAACCTCTACCCTCCCAACTCAGAGGGACCTGCCACTCTAGCTCCTGGCATTGCTGGCTGAATCAGCATTTTGCCCTGATTACAGAACATGCTGTGGAATCTGTTTCACTAGCCAGTCTTCTGAGAAGGAAAAGAAATCACCCATTGCAACATATGAAAGGTGTGCCTAGGTTCAGCAACAGAGACCCACATACAAATTTGGTAAGGGTTGCTTTTTAAGAGATAATTGAAAACCCCATGAAATTAATAAAATAATTTCTTAGCCATCCCAAATGACGCTTTCTGAAATTGTAATAAAGCTCTACAGGTGTTCAATTAAACAAAACTTTTCCTAAAATTATGATGCCTATTTTTTTTTCAGAAAAAAATTACAGAGAGCATGACAAAAATGAATAGTGTTACAACTGGACCCCACATATCTCAAACTGGGCAAGTGCAATTAGTGTCTGCCTTTGAAAACTGATGCCATGTGAGAAGCGAATGAAGTGCCAGAGGTAGGACTGGAATATGAGCCGTTCTGACACTGCAGTCCTAGCAGAATCCATCCAACTCTTCTTCCTACCCAACCAGCAGCCATCACTCCACTGCACTACTGTAAGTCTTCACCAGTTTCTAGCTATATTGTTCTGCTTTGTCGTTCTCAAAGCAGGCAAAGTGTTTGAATTGAACATTCTCACTAAACACAATGTGCCTCCAGACATGGCTTGTCAGGAGGGAAAACTCACCGGCTGCCCTCTGGGTCCTCGAGGACCCTGTGGTCCTATGGGACCAGTATCACCCTGAAATGAAAAATAGTATTGTGGTAAGTGAGAAGATCTGACATGGAGGCAAGCAAACAGGCACTTAAAAATCTGCCTACTAGATTTCACTCTTCACATATTAGGGGAAAACAGCATTAAAGAAGTCTCACTACGCCCTTTCACTTACGTATAAGAAAGACCAACCTTTTGAGTCTTAAATACCTATCACTAAATGCAGTCTGATTACAGCCAGAAACCATTATTATCAGGTTATCTTAAAGATGGATTTCTCAGGGACAGAGATTCTCTGGTATTTCTCAAGAGTTGACTGCTTTGTTCTCTCTTGAGGGAGACTCAAGACCTGCTTCTATCTTCTCTGAGGGGTTCCCTTAGCTCTATCTTCCATTTTACTTTGTACAGTACCATTTAGATGATCTTTTAGATGATTTTCCAACCCAAGCCATTCTATGACTATGATTTACAGCGCAAGAGTTTTCCAGTGATACAAGGGGTGCAAATGAGAAACCACTTCCCCAAGTCCCCTGGCAATGGCACATCAGCCACTTGATACCTTTCTCAGCAGCTGCTGCAGGATCCCACGTCAGCTGCACTCTCCCAAGGCTTTGTTATGTGACTGCATTTGACACTAATAATGTCAGAGGATCTGTTTGTACCATCTCTCTTTCCTCTGAGCAGCATCATCCTATCCCATAGGTATTTGATAGATTTCAGTGGAGCTATGCACACAGCCAGGCATAGCTTTTGTAGAGGAAGTGTTGCAGAACCTGGCCCAGTGGGACCTGCAGAATGAAGCACTGCTCAGAGAGGGGTGGCAGAAAGCAGGTCCATGGCTACGCCTGAAATTCAAACAATGCAGCTTTCTCTGCTTTCCCAAAGACATACTGACATTTAAGTGTCAGAAACTGAGCAGTGACAAAGGCCCTCAAATTCTTTGTTACCCTAACTATCCCCTGGCACTGCTGCAGTAATTCACCCTTTATTGCAGTTTCCACAGCTGTTTTAGGTTAGGGTCACTGTGAATTAAAATCTTCATTTGTCAGGGAGAAAGAGATTAGTTTCTGCTCAAATGGAACACTTACATCCTTCCCTGGTGGCCCCTCACGACCAGCAGGACCTGTCGCACCTGGCTCCCCCTGTAATTCAGCAAAAAGGAGAGATATGAGCTCAAGGTGAAAGGCAGTCCAGTAACATCACTGCAAGTGGTATGGAGTTTCTACAATATTAGACCGAGCTCAATGAAAACTTTTTAAAGCCAACAAGAGCTCGTACATCATACATGACACACAGCTTATAAAAATAACTCAGAAGCATCTTCTGTAAGTCATGCACAAGGCAGTGTGATGCTTTCCAGCAGAGTATTTGCTACTGCTAGTGCAGTCACTGAAAAGCACCAACCTATTCATGATACAGAAACTACCGTAATGAGGAAGAGATGAGGAACTCCAGCATTGGATTTTTCTGTTAAACTCCTGCAAGTAGAGCATTTTATTTCTCTGTAAAAAGCTAGAATTAGGCAGAAGGACATTCAGTTTTGTATTCCACTTTCTACACCCGAGAGCCTTTTCTACTGCATTGCTCAGAACTGAGAGCAGACCAACTTTTCAAGCAGTACTTGAGTTTTGGGTTTTATGATCCAGAGGCAACTAAATCAAAGGACTAGTGACATTTCTATTCTCATTTCTGTAAGTTTTATCCCTCAACTTACTTAACATTTAGGCTTTCTGAGAGGAGAGCTGACACTTGTCCAACAAGGGCAGTAGGGTTCCTCACCTTGTACGTTAGCATTTGTACCAGAGGATTGTGGTATGAAGGCATCCTTGAAACATTCTCACAAAGGTCTCTGTCAATGGGAGCATCAGCTGCCTCACCTTACCTGGAAGCAGAACTTCAACACAAGGAATGAAGACAGTTACTTACCCGGGGACCTGGGGGACCTGTATCTCCCCTCTGTCCTTTGAAACCCTACAAAAGAGAATTCAAACAATAATTATCCATTTCCCTGATGCATGAAACACTAAGAAAACTCTAGCTTGAATGTATGCTTAATAACCTTTCCAATTTTGCCTAAGATTACTGGGTCATGTCCCAGGGAGTGGTTAGGTCACATCACAGGAATAGCTTTCCATAGCTCCTTGAGCTGGAAAGCCAAGACTGCAGTGTGTGTATTCCTGATGTGACCAGCCAATATATTATTTAACCCTAAATTTCATTGTCCCCATCCCTTCAGAGGACACGTAACATCACAAGGGCTACAGCTGTGACCATGCCTTCTGGTAGAAGGGGTGTCATGAGGTTATGTGCTTTAGCCGTTAGGTAAGGGACCTACTCTTCTCCAGCTGTGAAGGATTTGGAAACGTTTGTGTTCAATTTTTGTTGATTATTTACTTATTTAGTAACAATGCCTGACAATTCTCAGCTAGGCCACTTCTTTGGTTATATGTCTGCATCAGTAAGGGACCTCATCTGCCCAACAAATGCTTCCCATCTGCAGTACAGAAGAGTGACTGGATGGAACCCTTCAGAGCAGCACCTACCGGTAAGCCTCTGGCACCCTCCTGGCCTGGGAGCCCTGGTTCTCCAGGCTTTCCCTATGAGAAACAATCATGTTAATGTTAGTGAGAGCCTCAGGTCCATCTCACTGCTGTTGAAAACTCTTCCCACTCTTCTCCCTTAGATGTACCAGCACTGAGAACTGTGTTTGCTCAGGGTTCCTCAAGTAACACTGGATTCTGAGCATGAAAGGTCAGTAATGACACATTCCATACATACCCCTACCTGTACTGTCATGAACAAGGTCTTTGAGGTTCAAAGGCAGCTTACACCTTTGGAGCAATGCACCTTTACAGTGTTTTAATGTCAGAGGTGTAATACCCATAACAGCACAAATACCTTGTCAGCATGCACAAAATTGTCATCTGCATGTAGAAACCAGGTGTTTTGATTCAAGCACACAACTCTCTGCAGCTTCTCTGACAAGCGCTGCTCCACAGCCTAGTTGTCCTAATGACTGGGGACTTGGCTCTTCACAGAACCACTAAACTCCATTTCTCAAGTCACAGAAAGAGGCTGGCAATTACAGATACTGGAAGCACATTCCTCATCCAGCAAACACAGTTGTAAGGAATAACTGTCACTGCCCAATTCATTAACATTTCCTTTTGGCTGTCAACTTCATGGGTCAGCTTTTTTCCCCTCAACAAATGCAAGTATAAACTAAGTAGAGAAAATCAAATATAAAACCTCTAATCCTGGACAACAGAACTGTCAGATCAATCCAGAAAAGGCTTCCTTAAAGACATCTTCTCTAAATTTTATATGCCCCATAATCCTCTACCTAAAAAATACATCACTAGGTTTAATGTCACAAGACAACCTTCTTTCTCTGCAATATTTACGTTAGCTGTAAAAATGGAATCACTAAGTTTTAATGTATTTATGGCAGCTGTAAAGGTAAAAGAACCCAGTTTCTTTTCAAGATTGCTTGTGTGCGACTTTTAGAAATTGCTCAAGACAATACAGTCCTTCTGGTGTTAAAAAAAGACCTGCAAACAGGCTCCCTGTCCCCTCTAAGGAGTCTACAGATAGGCAGCTCCAAAAGCAGTAACCGGGTGCAGTCTTTGATTGCCTGAGCAAAACAGTTTTAAATTACATTACCGGCTCCCCAAGAGATCCCGGCTTGCCATCTTTGCCATCACTCCCAGCAATGCCCTGTAAATGAAATGCAGAACAGGGTATAAGGAAGGAGTCAGTAAGAAAGATTGGTGTGAGTTTTGTCAGAGTCAGTTTCACAGTGACAACTGCTTCATCTTGGCACGCTTAAGTTTGCCCAACACTCCAAAAACTACTCTATTTCTATGGCTCTGCCATAAACGACCTGGATGAGGGAACAGAGTGCACCCTCAGCAAGTTTGCTGATGACACTAAACTGGGAGGAGTGGCTGACACACCAGAAGGTTGTGCTGCCATTCAATGAGACCTTGAT
>VZRW01002199.1:40896-136956 GCA_013398125.1 Aegotheles bennettii
AACTGCTTGAGAGAGTCCAGCGCAGAGCCACTAAGATGATGAAGGGAGTGGAACATCTCCCTTATGAGGAAAGGCTGAGGAAGCTGGGTCTCTTTAGCTTGGAGAAAAGGAGACTGAGGGGTGACCTCATCCATGGTTACAAATATGTAAAGGGTGAGAGTCAGGATGATGGAGCAAAGCTTTTTACAGTAATGACCAATGATAGGACAAGGGGCAATGGTTGCAAACTGGAGCATAGGAGGTTCCATGTGAATATCAGGAAAAACTTCTTCACTGTGAGAGTGACAGAGCACTGGAACAGGCTGCCCAGAGAGGTTGTGGAGTCTCCTTGGCTGGAGACATTCAAACCTGCCTGGATGCGTTCCTGTGTGATGTACTCTAGGTGACCCTGCTCTGGCAGGGGAGTTGGACTAGATGATCCTTCGAGGTCCCTTCCAACCCCTAGGATTCTGTGATTCTGTGAAACCTGTCCTTGCACACCACTATAACATCATAAACTATTTTCATTTCCCATATGGCAAGTCTAAGGGGTTTCCTCCTCTTCAGAAGGCGAGCACTCCAACAATCTTGAAACAGGATTCTAAAAACAGCTTTTGTAAATCATTATAAAGCCATTATCCTCATTCAGCTAGGCCACTATACACTAGAAATAGCTCTGGCCTTACCCCAGTGACAGACTAAAGAATCCCAAAATGTTGTACTGATACATTTCCCAGAAGAATCTGTGCTCCAGATGCATTTGAACTTGAGTCAGTGAAAAGGAATTATTTTGACTGTTGATTCAGATGAAGATGGTATTTCAGTCTATGAATTCTTGTGCCCTTACACTACAGCTATCACATCCATTTTGTGCTCTGTATGAACGTATTTGCCAAAGAGTGGGGCGGCAGATGAGGAACAGCCCAGTTTCATGTTGGTCATTAACACTTGGCTTTGAAGTGATCAAATACAGCATTCATACTGTCCTGGACCAAGGATATAGCATCAACATGACAGACATCATTACAGATCATGCACAGCTTTCAAAGCCCCTAAAAAATGTCATCTGCTTGTTTTACATGCCTATGTGCTTATGAACAGTTCAATGTATTCAATGAGAAGGAGCTGAATTGCACTCACTGGAAGTCCAGGCAACCCTGGTGGGCCCTGTGGTCCTGGAGGGCCATCTTTACCCTGGCAAGAAAGCAGAAATGCTGAAGGTCAGACAAGTTCTTCAGATGCTTCTATCAGATGGAGATTTAGCAAATGAAGAGTTTGACAAGGGATGACTGTGAGAAGCTGGTTTTGCAGCCCATGTCACACAGCATATGAAGTTCCCTTGAATTGCTTCTGGTTGAAACTGGAGGGCTTTCTTTTCACATAAAACATCCAGTATTAGTTATAAATTGTTATCAATGGAGAAACCACTGAAATCACTGGTAATTTTTTTCTGAAGTTTAATTACATATAATATTTAGTCCTTAACTTCTTGCATGAGGTGTCCAGTCAGGAAATAGAAGGTCTGTACTTTATATCTATCAAATCAGTAGTTATGAGAAGTGACTCACTGACAGTCCCAAGAAATCCCCTCTTACTCTTCAGTATTGGACAACATTATCCACTGTCTTTCACACTATCTCAACCTTGTTCACCCATTTGAAACTGAATTTCAGCCAGCCTGTCCATGTAATCTCTGGCTTCTCTACTGAATCTCACTGATTTTATAACAGTCATCAGACGGACCATCACTGTTCACTTCTGATGAAGTTCAGGTTGAAATGGATCTGCAAAAGGCACCTTACTCATTAGGAAACTCTGCTCTAGAAATTAATCACAGAATTATACAGACTTCAACTGTTCCAGCTCAACAGCATGCATTACTCAGGGAAGGTTCATTTTTTCCTTTTCAACCTGAAATTAGCATCAGATTACTGGTCTCTCCCAGGGTTTTCTGATGCATTACCATAAGGTAGCATCTCAAAAACCTTCAAATGAAACAGCAGTAGCAAAATTCTTCATGGACGTCTTGAAGGTTACATATGTACTGGTATTTTCAGTGATGCCAGGGAATGGTCTCAGGCCCTGGCATCTGAGCAGTCTGTGCTGTGACATCCTTCAACAGGTTTCTGGTTTAATTTTTACAGTCCCCACGCACAGTTCAGGTGTTAGCCTGGGTCACGAAGCATCCTAACAGATTTAATCATTCTGTTCTAGAGGCTAAGAGATGTTAACAGCAAGGATAGACAGACAAGATGTACAAAACCCTCCTTATAGAGGTCCCATGGACTGGCTAATTATGCTCTGGCCAACTTTGATTTTTTTTTTTTTTGTGAGTAAACAAAACTGCAAGAACAGAGTATTATGTGGTTAGTTGTGGAGGTCCTACTTGAAAGCATAGAGTTGATTCAGGCTGAATAGTTTGGGGAGATTTCAAAGGACTTTACATGGATTCCAGCTCAGCTTTACTTCACAGAGCTAAATATAGGTGAAGCTTACTATGTCTCCTGGGTTTCCTGCTGGTCCTATTGGTCCTGGTGCCCCATCTGATCCCTAAACAAAGTAAAGCAGAAACAATGTGAGTGATCAACGTATTTTGTACATTGCCTACCACAGCTGGCAACACTGAAGTCTTCTTCAGTCACTCAGTTGAGAATTCATTCTATCATTTCAGCATTCATCACAGAAACACAGTGCCAATCTCTGCATTCAATCAGTCTCCAAAGCCAGAAATAGATATTTGAGTTTGGTCCTGGCCTTTCCTTCTGAAAATAGGATACAATTAGGAAAAAGCCAATCTTGTGACAAAAATAACTCTGAAGAGCAGAAATTATGGAAGTAGTTTGAAGCACACTCTGGGGCAGGCAAAATCCTGGAGCCATGAGTCAATGCAGATAGAAAAAAAAAGCGATTAAAAGTTGAAGGAAAAAAAATATCTAGGGGAACATTACATTTTGTTCTGCTTTGACAAGAACAGTTTTACTTTATACATCTAGTTTGACTATGAGTCTATTCTGAGGGTCTCATAGGACAATTTTAAGAGTTTTAATCTTACTGGAATAACCCTATGACTGTGGCAGTAAAAGGTTAATACAGACACAGTAAATGTGTCTATGTTACTAGTTCCTCCTAAAATAATGCTCATGGGAGCACCTGGCCCACAAAGCAGGTCCACATGCTGTCCCATTGGCAAAGAATTCAGCATCCTTTAGGCACAGCTATCACCTGAAAACAGAATTTTAAACTAATCCTCATTTCTGGTACCTCCTGCCATTTAGTCGGTGCAATGTAAATTCAGGTTTGAAGAACCTGTGCTGATCCCCAGGACAGACGAAGGCTGCACACCCTCAGCATGGCAGAGCCAGACTGTGCTGTAAGCTGCAATATGAGTAGTGACGACTGTGGGCAAAGAAAGATTGTTTGGAAAGAGAAGTCCTTCACTCAGGAAAAGTTCCAACTCTTGGAGGGTGTAAGCAATGATATCACCAGCAGCAGAGCCAAGTTATTTCAGCCCTGCTTCTGCACCGTCACCCTGTTTTAAATACAAAGGAGCATAGTTGTATTTGTGAAGAGAGTAGAGCTAGAAATGAGACTGTGATGGAGAGGGACACACCTAAGAGGCCTTTTAATTCAAAAGAAACACAGGATATGAAAATTGGATAAAATCCAGTCTCATACTGCTGCATAAAACTGAGAATTAAAATATTCTTAAGTCTGCTGGTTCTAGACTGAGGACTTATTCCACGTGTAAGAAGACACCTATACACATAATACTGAGTAGTCTCTGTGGAAGAGTTTTCATGATCATTGTCTTGTGTAAAGAGAGTGATTGAAGCCTAGCACCAATTTACAGAGTTGAAGCAATAAGTGAAAAGTGGCTGATGTATTAAACAGCAATTATCATGAGTGGGGAATTCTATGACACTCAGGGGACCATTAGGATCCCATTGGAAAATGCAAATGCAATGTACAGAAGGTGAGAGTGGCCCTTTCTTCCACCTGGAGCTTGCAACAACCTTTATTAGTAAGGAAAATACAGAACCATCTTCTTTGTAACAGAGGAACTTACAGGTGGACCAGGGTTTCCAGGAGCCCCTGAGAAGCCAGGCATTCCGGGGTGGCCCTGCAGAATGAAAAGAGAATTTCTTTATGCATTATTCACATCCCCAGTTTTATAACAGTTAACTAGCAATTGAACATTGTGAGGTAACAGCAAAATGAGACAATACATGGAGAGCTGGTTATAAGGAAATAAGGAATCATGACTTTTTAGAGCAAAACCTTGGCTTATAAAGCATGCTGAGAACAAATACTGTGGAATTGCAGGAGATCAGACAGGAAATCAAACCTGTTTAAAATACCCTACAATTCTCACTGAAGAGGTGCTGATTTGCACCTTAAATTATTGACTCAGCCCTTGGCAAAGTTAACTATGAAAGTCTGATCTAAGTTAGACCATTCTCCTCTTTCCTGTGGCATCTCAGTCAGTCCTGAAAGAGGTCACCCATACAATCATCTTCTAGGCCAAACTGGCTTTTTCAGCCCAAAGTCATCTGACCTCGTGAATCTCATCTAGGCATTATCTGGGGAAATAACTAAAGGTTGGGTAATGCATAGAATTGAATGCATCCAATCTAGAGGAGAGAAAACAGATCAGACTGGAGGGTTTTTATTGGAGATGGGGATGGAAGCCTGTGGAGGACTGTTACAGTTCTGCTCTTCAGCATAGCCTATTTGAGGCTTATCAGTGATGAAGAGCTCCCATCTTCCTTCTTTGCCTCTGAGAAGAATATTCCTATACTGATATCGTAGGAGTTATTGAGGAAGAAAGGGTCACAGTGAAAGCACTATTGGAAAGCACACTGTTTTTACCTGTTCACCTTTTTCTCCTACATCGCCAGTCATACCACGCTCTCCTTTAGCACCCTGATAATGAAAAAAAAAAAGCCATTGAAAGTCACTTAGATTCAGTATTGTATCAGCTTTTTGACCTGTTTCATAAAGCACTTGGACATTTGTGCATAAAACTCATAAGTTATGACTGAGTCCTGCTTGCCCTCCACTTAAATCCTTCCCTAGACTTTCACTACCAGGTTGGAGCCAGGAATGTATGTTAAGAATGACCTTTGAGCAGACCCAGCATAGCCCTTTTTTTATATTGTAGATTCATGGACATAAAGAGGACATACACATCCTTATAAAGTGGACAGGATGTTAACAACTTCACTAAATCAGATCTTGGTAAGGAATCATTTGGCACAACAAAGGCATCCACAGTATGTGCTAGTAAACTTCTATCCCTTCAAGGACAGCAGCAATAAAAAAGGCATTCACAGAATCACTTGAGTTGGGAGGGACCTTAAAGGTCACCTAGTCCAACTCCCCTGCCATGGGCAGGGACATCCCTCACTAGACCAGGTTGCTCAGGACCCCATCTAACCTGGCCTTAAACGTCTCCGTAGACAGGGAATCGACCACCTCTCTGGGCAACCTGTGCCAGTGTTTTACCACCCTCATGGTGAAAAACTTCTTCCTTATATCTAACTTACATCTCCCCTCCTTCAGTTTAAAACCTTTACCCCTCGTCCTATCACAACAGGATCTGCAAAAAGCCTGTCCCAATCCTTCTTGTAGGCATCTTTTAGGTATTGAAAGGTGGCAATGAGGTCACCTCAAAGTCTTGTCTCCTCCAGGCTGAACAACCCCAACTCTCTCAGCCTTTCCTCGTAGGTACAGTCAGAAAATTCATACTCAGTCCTAAGGTACAGTCAGAAAATTCATACCCAGAAAGTGCCCCCCCCCTTTCTCTCTCTTTTTCTGTTCTAGTGCCAACAGAACAGAGGCAGTTAACTGAAATGTAGATGTCTGTATTACCAATGCCTAAAATAAGGTGAGCCTCACACAATAAAAACTACTGAGATGACAAACAAATTTCAAACAATGCACAGAACACTGATGAATTGCTGGCCATGGAAATAATACTCTGGTTTACTACATGAGAGCTAGGAAACAAGTGGGCGAAGGAGGGCTGCTATTTATTAATTAAAAGAGGGCTAATTCATATTGCCAGAAGGCATGAAGCTGCTCATGAGCAAAGATCTGCAGTTCTACTGCTCTGTTTCAGAATGGGGCCTAACACTAGTTTGAATGGTGTTGGTAAGGACAAAATACTACATCGTGAAAAGTGAGGAGCTCTGCAGGTCTTTCACTGTGAGGATCCTCCTAAAGTATTTAGACAGGAGTCACAAAGACTGTTTTTGTGTCTGTGCCTTCTTAGGAGTTTTACAATATTTTATTTTAACACTTGCAAACTCTGTGAATATGCCTTTTTACTGAACACAACTTAGACTATTTATCAATTACTTGATTTGATTTTATGCACATGTACAGTTTAAAACTGGTCCCGTTACTTCACCTAAACATTCGATCTTGCTGCCCAAATCTCTCCTTTAACAGAGTATATAAGAAAGCAGCAGACATGGTATGTTTCAAGCTTGGCATTTCTGCCAGTTATTGTCTTTATGAGTTATTAATTCTTTAGCAAATTTTATCATGGAACATATCTTCATTTTGGTCAAGCTTATATTTACTTTTGAGATTCTGCTGCTCTCCCCAACCACACTTTTAATTGTAATATATAAAATTAATTCGTGAATCTCTATTAGGTTGTCCTACACTCTAATAAACACAAATACAAAGATGTTAAAATAGCAGAAGCTATTTTAGACAGAAGGTCAGTAATGCAGGGAAGTCTGGAGGAAGCTCATGAAATCATCTTATCTCTCACTCTATTTATTTATTTTGATTTCACATTAGGCAGTTGTAAAGTTTGTGATTGTGACCAGGCACTGGCATTGTGATCAGGCTGATGACAGACCTCTTCATGGGAAATGCTTGAAATGTGGCATTATTGGAATCCTTCAGACACTGGAAGTTTTATGTTGGCCTATGTCCCTAGGCTGTTAGGCAAAATCATACAGCTGAATGTCCCGGTTTTGCTAGGACAGAATTCTAAAATCATTTTTCTGTTCAGAGGAACTGTAATTTTGGGAGACTGTACAGTCCAATTCTGTGAGAACAGAGATAAGAGGCATTGTTTTCATTTATACCCAGCTCTGGTATGCAGGTTTCCATAGTGACTAAGGTCGAGGTTAGTTTTGAACCATGCAGGTGCAGTGGGCAAGGAGGGTTGAAGCCCAGGACAGCTGACCCAAGCTGGCCAACCCAAGTATTCCACACCATAAACATCACCCTCACTATAAATCAGGAAGCTTGTGAGGATGTTTGGGGGATTCTACCATGGCTGCCCTACCAAGAAGGTCCTGTCCATCTCGTTGGTTGTCCCACACCTAAGGCCTGCTCCTCTGCTTGCTGTGACCACCATGTTCTCACTGGAGCTGTTGTGCTCACAGTGTTGGGTGTTCAGCCCTCACTTCTAGAAGTGCACAACTTGGGACTACGGTCTGGAGCTGAGTATAACTTTGTATCTTGTATTAGCATTGGGGTTAATATTAGTTCATTATTATTATTCTATTAAATCTACTTTCATTTCAACCCACGGGTCTCCTTTCCTTTTCCTGATTCTCCCTCCTGGATGGGGTCAGGTCACTGAGCAACAGTCTAAACCCCAACACTGAAACAAGGAGTTCTCCCTATAGCGTGTTCCAGGAAACATTCAGAATCTGTGGATAAAACCACCATGGCAGATAGAGTATATGGAGCCCAGCAGCCCATTGCATCACCCTTAATTTAAGTTATTCAAGCATATAGAATCACAGAATGGTTTGGGTTGGAAAGGACATTAGAGATCATCTAGTTCCACCCCCCCTGCCATGGATAGGGACACCTCTCACTAGACCAGGTTGCTCAAACCCCCATCCAACCTGGCCTTGAACACTTCCAGAGAGGAGAGGCAGCCACAGCTTCTCTGGGCAACCTGTGTCAGTGTCTCACCCCCTTCACAGGAAATAATTTCCTCATAATATCCAATCTAAATCTCCCCTCTTTCAGTTTGAAACCATTCCTCCTCATCCTATCCATACGTGTCCTTGTAAAAAGTCCCTCTCCAGCTTTTCTATAGGCCTCCTTAGGTACTGGAGGGTGCTCTAAGGTCTCCCTGGAGTCTTCTCTTCTCCAGGCTGAACAACCCCAAATCTCTCAGCCTCTCTTCATAGCAGAGGTGCTCCAGATCTCTGATCATCTTTGAGGCCCACCTCTGGCCTCACTCCAAGAATTCCATATCCTTATGTTACAGAATCCAGAATTGGACAATATAGGACATATACTGGCCTATACATCATATATGGACATATAGGATTCAAAGAGGAGAGGGACAGGCAGGATGGCTACTGCTGAGCCTGTAATTTCTTCCTCACCTGATTTGGATCAAAACTCTCAGTTCTTATCTGTCATCAAAACACCAACACAATGAAATTCAGCATCAAGGATCAGGCCCTTCATTTGTGTCTGTGTGTGCGTGTCTGTGTGTCTGTGTGTGAATAAACAAATGGCAGAAGACACTAAATGAAACAATGTTCATGAGGGGACCTGTGCAGTTCTCCATGCACGTGGCACTTCAGTGAATTGCCACTATAGGGCCCACCCAATAGGTCAGTCCTACCTCTTTACACAGAGATGGATGCCACCAAGATCCTATTTCAGCCAGTGTACTAACTAGTCACAACTAAGTTTTTATTAGGCAACTGAAGAAAACCAACAAACCTTTGGGCCATCCAGACCGGGTGGGCCTGCAGGACCTCTGGGTCCATCATTCCCCTGAAATGCAGAAGAGGTAGAGGAAAACACTAGTTTAGTCCATTGACTTCATGGACATCTAAAAATGATTCAGTAGATTGTTGACAAAGAAAAAAAAATCAACCTCTTAAAAGTATTATAAGAAAAACAAGGTTACCCCTCATCCAAGGCATGGTCACTTACCATTTTCCCATCCTGGCCATCTCTACCTGGTGGTCCTCGAAGACCTTTATCACCTTTGAAGCCTGGAATCCCTGGCAGCCCTGGTGGGCCAGGAGGGCATTCACTGCATACGTCCTAGGAGAGAACATGGAGAAATAGATTAGTTATAGACTGAAGGCACTTAGCAGATCCTGAAGACACTCATGAATGCAGAATTTTGGTGCTAGTTCAATACACAGGCCACTGAAGTTCAAACACCCTGGGTAGGATCTGGGTTACTTTGCCTTTCAGAACTGAAATGTGGGCAGTGTGGAGCAAAGCAAGGCTCAGCAGATGAGCTCACACTCCTAAGGGGAGTTTCCCATCAGTTCAAGTTAGACATGTCCTAGCTGATCATCCAGGATCAAGAAATCATGGTAAAGCTACTTGTAATGGGGAGGTCAGAAAGCCACAACTCAAAACTACCAAGAACAACGTTGTCTTGAGGCTACAAAACTACCAGAAAACTCTGCCTATACCAGTCTGAAAGAGCTTGGTTACTGTTCAGAGGGCAGATTGCTATGGAAAACTCAGGTGCAGCACAATGTCAGAAAGGGTGTTCTGCAAGGGAAACAGCATTTGGCAGCTAGCATGGCCATGGAGAACTCATCCAGTGGAATTCCTGAAGACCAAGTGAACATCACAGTGTCCTGGCTTGGAGAATTACTACCTCTCTCCTTCCAAAACTCTTGAAGAATCATCTCAGTACTCCTTACATTTCTACTATCCTCAGGAAATGAAATACTAGGGGTGTGACATTTCCATCTCAAAGGCAGACTCCCTTCAGCAAAAGGGGAGTGAATCCTGCCTATAAGAGCCAGCACAGCACAACAGACAGATCATCAGGCCAAGAGTTAGGAGACCTTGCTCCACCATCCAAATCTGTCAGTGGTTCATTGCAAAATTGTGGGGTAAACTGTCTTTCTAAGTAAGTCCCAGTCCCTACATGCATAGTTATCTACTTACAATATATGTTCTTGAGGAAGACCCAGGACAACAGAGCCCTAATTTCATCTGGGATTTTAAGGTGCTGCTTTTATACAGATCTGTATCAAGTGTGGAGTGAAAAAATAAGAAGCAGAAGGAATATGCAAGGCATATGGGTGTGTTTAACCATAACATAATCAAAGGGAAAAAAACAAAGGAACATCGAAATGACATCCTGTACCCAAGAATCAGTCTCTTGCTATTGTCCTGATCAGAAATCCCAAACAATACTGTACAGTGAAATCTCCAGAAAAATACTTGGCTCCATAAGATAGATGGTTCTTCAATGAAGGCATTTCACAGTAGCAATCTTAAAAGGGTCCTTTTGTTAATGGGGTTGATAAAAAAGGTAATTTTTTGTTCCTTTTAATCAATAAGAAAGGATTACTTGCCATGTCCCAAGATTGCTTAAAAATCTCCTAACTCAGCCCATGTAAATCTGTAAAGATTTTGCAGTCAACGCGTATCAAATACCGACTTATTTCCCAGACATCCCTCAACATGGAGAGTAAAAGCAAACAGACAAACCATCACTTTTGAAACATGGGCACATCTGGGGTTAATTACCTGCATCCCTTTAGAGGCACTATGCAAACTGACTTCACACCCACAGCTCAAAACTACTCCAGTCACTGCTGAAGGTACACATGAAAAATGAGGCATTTTATTAAAATGGTTTCCATTTTCTGGTTTATCTCACACAATCTGATAATGTTTATTTCTCCTTGGGAGTGCATGCCTCAGAAAGAGCTGAAAAAGTCTCAGAGCCTCTGTAACATACACCATGTTATAAAGATATTTGTAGGTCATTTCACTCCTGGTGGTCAAAAGACATTGGATTTTGATCTCCAGCATGCGCTCTAGCGTCCCAATGCCAGTGCAAGTAGGAGACCTGCAAGTTTCAAGCTCTGACAGTGTTTAAAGGTACCTTTTGCCCTTGTAGCTTAGACATTTTCCCATCACAGGCTGTTAGTCAGGTCTGAATCAAACATACAGATAAACTCCCACCATCATCAAAGGCTGATTACCTTTACTAAGAGATTTATGTCCTCTGGAGTAAGCAGGGGTGAGGTACCCTGTGGAATAAGAAATTAATTATCTCAGGCAATTTTAAAAGGCATCAAGGTATAAGAAATTTTCCTGAATATGCTTATGGACTCTCATTGGTTCCCCTTGCCCTGCCCAGGACTCACTGGGCCAACATGTATTTCCTGCCCTACATTATCAATGCCCTTCATCACACCTGCGATGACCTTCTGCTGAGGGCACTGCACAGTGGTGCTAAGAAAGTGACTTTAAAATTTCGGGTTTTGTTTATATGCAAGATATCCAGTTATTTTCATACTGTTCCAAAGCCATCACAAATATTTTTGTCATAAACTGTTGATGGTTCTTAGTATCTTTTCAGTTGCTCTACTGGGAAGAGCAGCAGTGGACATGCACCAAAGTGCAGTTCTGAGGTGAGGTGGATAAGTGGAAACGGAGTTAAAAGGAAGATGTAACATAGAAGTGAAGTTACATACTGGTTTTCCAGGAGGTCCTCTTTCCCCTGGTTTTCCAGGTAGACCCTACAGACCAAGAGAAAGAAAAAATGGTGAAATTATTATATAATAAGACCCTGGTTGCTCCCACACTCTGCTGGCTGCTCTGGACTAGAACACATTTACTTTGTGCCATTGAGCACCACTTCTCCTTGCATGTGACAAACAGTAAACGCCTTTAAATATCTGAAACTTCAACATCCTCTGAACCCCTCTTAAATCTCACTCACCTACTGTGTGACTTTGCTAAATTCATCTGAGTCACACAAAGACTGAAATTGCTTTAGCTTGTCTTCTGGTCACAGGAAACACTATGAAGTGCAATAGTGCGAAGGATGAAGCTTTAAAACCTTGAAACACCCATAACATGCAAAATCAAGACCTTGCTTTGAGTACACCTTGCAGACAGGTCCCTGGCACCTGAAATAGCAATGAGCTTTTTTGTTTATTTGTTTGTTTGTGCAGGTGTATTGGTATCAGTTTTCATGATATGAATGAAGACATAGAAATGATGAGCATCCTTAGAGTTTAAGGTCCAGGAAGTCAAGGTTTGGAAAAGGGACCTGTGTCCTCCCTCAGTAGATAACTCTTGCCTGTCATTAGCAAGTCATTATTGTGCTAAAACAAAACAAAACAAAACAAAACATTTTGAATGTTTGCATAAAGTAATGCTCACATGGGAAACAGAATCTTTTGAACAGGACAGTTGGCCACTGTCCAGATAGTGACAGAAATCTGCATTGTAGGGATCCTTACAATGTTAAGTGTTTAAAGTTGGACTGTTCCACGTGTTTTAAGTTGGACTGGGTGAGGTTTCCCCAAATCATTCTCTGCTAAATTCCTGTATCCAACTGGCCCATCACCCTGTGTCATCACTCAAACATATGCATGTTCTATCCATATTGAGTATCTTAAAGAACATACAAAATATCTTCTAACTATCTTAACCACATACAAAATGCTGTCTTATGTCACCATTTTTGTATCTGCAGGAATAGTTTCTACTGACCATTTGAAAGCATCTTGTCTGTGTTCAGGTTTGTTGATTCTGCAGTAAGACCTACCTGGAGAGGTCTCTGGGATGATGCCAGATTCCCCACCCGGGATGTTCATCAACACACTGAAGATACAAGTAGTGGCTTTCAATCAGTCTCAACTCAGCAGGGGCTACCTAAGGGACTCTCTGAGACTACCCAAACTTTCCACATGGAAAGCTCCTTTAAAAATTGGTCAAATGCTTTGCCATGAAGCGGACTAGGCTTTCTGTCAATCACTTTGCCTCAGGATGGTTCTTTGTCTCCATCAGATCATTGTATTATTTATGCAGAAATCAGATGGGATTTACCTGGCTGCCTGGGTATTAATGACTTAACTGCACTGTGTGCGCACACAGGTGAAGTCGTGATACTCTGCTACACCAGAATTACAGCTATAGAGCAAACTTGAATTTTATCCTCATATCTCACTTACTCTTAAATCCCATACCTCTTGCTAGAGCTGATAGAAAATGGGAAAATAAATTGATTATTATTTTTCTATGTCCACATTAAACACACATGAGCAACCACCCTTCAGTTACCTTGCTTTTCTAAGGGATGACTATTAAACACAAACTGGTGCCAAAATGGAACTAAAATAGTACTGAAGCCCATGGATGAAATCTTGTTTCCCAAGGAACTAAACCTTCTGCAGGTGAGAACCAAGAGAAGATAAGATGTGAAGGAAATTCTTAGCTCTTAATTTTCCACAAATGTCCTTCTGGGGAATTGAGTAAATATAAGGAAACATAACCATTTATAGTTTTGCTTCTTCCACAAAGCAGCAATGTGACTGTAGAAGATTGTGGGATGTTCCCAAAGTCCCTTCTCTTTCACAGATCCTAACTGTCAGGTCATGCTTTTGGCATCTCCTCCACTGCAGTTCTCAACCACTTCTGCAAGTGGGAAGAGGGTTGCCTAAATAACAATTACACAGATTTTATATTCCCAGACCTACTTTGCTCAAGAAGACCCACACAGCACTTCATTTAAGGAGTGCAATACAAAACAAAGACTCGAGCCATGAGAATCATCCTGGTTCAGAAAGCAACACAGAAAAGACAATTCAGAAGTGTATTTCAGGCTGACTATTAATGTAGCTATAAATAAACTATTTCTACTATAGGCCTCACTGACAGACTTTTGCTTAGGGATCTGAAATGTGACATGGTACTAGCGGTGGAATTTGAGCATTTAAAGATTTATTTAAAGAAGAATATAGGAAAGGACTTCTTAATTTTGAGAAAGACACACAAGAAGGGAATAACTAAAACGGAAATCTTGCGGAAGATTTAAGCACGGCTGTGATATCCACATGTTATCAGTTCGCCTTGAGCCAAAACAGTTGGACCTGTTTTCTTCAGTGCTCTATGATATGAAGCTGATGATGCCTTTAACAGGGTGCAAATAAGCCAGGATAAGAAACTAAGCTATGTGCCATGGCTGATAAATCTATAAATCACTGCAACCCTAGGAAAAGTCAAACAGTTGTAAGGTACAAGACTGCAAAAAGAGAGTGTCCTTTGAAGAATGCTTGTCTGAGCTGAAATGAACAAACCAGATGTTGGATGATGGCACTTCAGCATGTTGCGTTATCAGAGAACAGGAAACTGGAATCAAGAGTCCAAAGTAGCTGAAAGATTGATGGAATATAGAGGCCTGGGGTTGGAAAAGGCTGACGGGGGCCAGGATGCAAACATTGCTCCGAGCAGAATGAAAATGCTAGAAGGAAGGCATGGAGGACATAGCAGCATCTGACAAGCTGACTAACAGGGGAGGAAACTGGAAAAGAGAAAGCCAGAAAATAAATAAATAAACAAGAACTTAAAATATTCTGCCCAGAAAACTGCACCTCACTGAAAAGAAACACTGCTAACACAATGTGGGAACGTGCACAGACCCAAGTAGCAATCACTGTTGGAAAGCTTGTAAAGAGCGAACACCTTCAGGAGTTTGCAGCCAACAGCGGCTGGCACAAAGTGGAATATCCCACGAGTGGTACAGCATAGCAGTGCAGGGAAAAGATGTCAGCAATGAGGAGATACGATGCACAGGACCCAGAGTACTCTATTGGTCTGCAAATCAGACACATAGGAATGGTCTCTAACTGAGAACCAATGGAAGCTGTGCAGATGACACACTGAAAACGATGCTCAGGTAAGTGATGTACATGAAAATAAAAGAAAGAGAAACTGTAAAAGGAAACTGGTCATATCGGTTTACGGTGGGGTAGTTCTATTACAAGACCAAAAATTAAACTTGAAATGCAATAGCTTAAGTAGGTTATAAGTAATAGGCATAAAAGGCTAATAGGAGGTTTAATAAGTGTCCTCTGGTTTGAGGTGTATGTGCCTTAAAAGAAACATGAAGCCTCCTTGGAACTGTCCTTCTGACTGTAAGTGAAAATCAACCCCAGAACAGAAAAATCTGCTTTCAGATCTGATGGCAGTAATGCATGCAGCCACAGAGTTTTTGTAATTATGAATATAAATGCAGGGGAAGATTAACTTCCCAGTAATACTGGAACTTAGTTATAATAAATAATTAGCATAATTAAAAAGTGATTAATTCGATGTTTATGTTAATTAAAATTATCATAATCAAAATACAGAAAGAGCCCATTAAATGGGTGCCCTCACTGCTAATAGTAGGACAAGAGAATATCTTGTTCAGAATGTTTTCTAACCTAAGGAAACTGCATGGGTTTGTTGAACTGAAACATTTTATCTCCCAGCAGACAGAGGAGAGTGGATGTTTCCCAAAATATGTATAGTGTAAGGGTAAATGGCCAGAGTGTCTGCTCCTTTAGGAATATTAGATCAAGGACCTTTTTCAATGCAAGAATCAAAAATAAGATGGAAGTTGTAAATAAGAACATACAAGGAGACAAACCTGACCAACAAATAAGGGAGGCAGTGATGGGAACCAGACCTGGACACACACTAATTGATGAAGGCATGTGAGAGTGTGAGAAGGTTTATTCCAGCAAGATTATTTGATATCAGACTCTGCCAGTTTGAAAACTAAGGGAAAAGGAGGAAATCACAAAGAAAATATACCAAGGCACAGACCTAACAAGAAACAAACCTTGCCAGTCATTGACGGGCTATCAAGAAACTACAGGCTGCACTTCCAGGAAGATCAACTTGGACTTCCCAAGTGATAAGATTGTAAATCAGGGAGACCCTGAGCTGAGAGAGGTGCTGGAACTGATAGAGCTGTGGAGATGCATGAGGGACATGCAGAGGAAAGGGGAACAGAGAGGAACAAACGGGGTAAACAGAAAAGGGTATAAAATGGGTGAGTTGTGTGCAATATGGGTCTGGTCAGTGCATTTGTCTGGCTGAGCACCACACTTGATCACCATGGTTTGCCTTATCATCTTATATCTTCTTATTAAGCATTTTCTCAATTATTTCTCTGCATAATGTGTACATGTGCTACAAGGACTAAGTGCCAGCTACTGGTAAAGCCTGTGTGTGCATGTGACCGAAAACTGGTGCCAGATACTGGAGTCAGACTGGAGCTGTAGGGTCCGCTATCCTTTGTTGTCAGCTACTGAACTGAGTGCAGGGGTCTTTAACCTCCAGCCACTGGGGCAGGAATAGTATGTGTTCCCAAAACCACCTACTGGGGGACCAGCATGAACAAGGTGAGTGAGGGTCTCCATATCAGTGGCTGGTGTGGGACCACAGGTCATAGCCCATGTGCCTGGTGCCAACTGGGATAGGATGAGTGTCTGTATCTTCCCCAGCCCTGGTATGTGTGTGTAGAGGGGTATGTGTTCCTCAGCAAACATCAGGCTGGACCAGCTGGCAAACAGGAGGACTTGGGTCCAGGCCAGGATATCGGGTGGGTGGGGGGTCCATGCTGGTATGCCCATGGGGAACCATGAGTGTGGAGTGCATGAGGGACAAGTGTGGTAGTGTTGCATGTTTGTAGTGAGCATCATGCTGGACCAGCAGGCAAGTAGGGGACCCATGGGGTAGGTGGGATCAGGGCAGGTGGGGTCTGGGCAGGGGTACCAGGACAGAAGGTTGTGCCAATTCTTGAAGGATCTGCAAATATAGGGTCATAGAATCATAGAATCATCGAGGCTGGAAGAGAGCTTGAAGATCATCCAGTCCAACCGCCTACCTACATCACCACTAACCCACATCACCCAGCGCCACATCCAGACACATCTTGAACACCTCCTGGGACATTGTGTGCTTGTGAACCTAGAGAGTGGTGTGTGCGTGCCACCATGAGTGATCTTCTGCCTTTGCCAGATGAAGAGAAGGAGAGGACTTGCGTGTCTGTGCTTATGTTGTATGTGAGTCCTGTATGTAGGTGCTATTGAAGACAAGTGCTGTGTCTCGAAATTTGTGTGATCAGGCACATCAGTGTCCTCTGTGTCTGTGTGTCCATGTCTGTATCTCTGGGATTCATGTGCAGCTTTGTTACTGCTCAAACCTGGAAGCAGGAATGCAGCAGTCGCATCCCTCCACCTGGGCAGAGACCCCAGGTCCTGGGCACCAGAGGCCAGGTAGAAGGGACCTGGTCTGGAGAAGGTGGCCATGCACATAACATCATCTAACATGTAGAAATATTTTTTGTAATTCTCTGAATATGAAATTGGTCAATTTCTCTGAAAGAAGGTACTTAAGGATATGCTTTTTTAATATACAATATATGAATAGTGCCAGCTTAAACTGTGATTTGAATTTTCTATTTTCCAAAAGCAGGTGCAAATAATATTTGAAGTAACTGAGAGCATGAAAGTAGGCACAAGAAATAGCAGTCTTTTTGTGGAAAAATTAGTCCTACTATAGGGAAAAATTAAAGACCACAGGAAAGCCTAGAGAAATCACTTTTCAGGCTTTCAGAATTGGAGCTTTAGTTAATCAGAAAAAAATTGCAAATTTAAAGTCAAGAAAATAATGTATATGGGACAAGACAATACGTCCCACCTTTGTCTCAGAAGAAGAGAATCTGTAGGTATTTATGGACATAGTGAACTCAAGACAATATAAACACAAAGCCTTTCTCTAAGAGGAACAGGACAAAGCCCAACCAGCATGACTGTACTGTGAACCTAGACAAGGATTTTCAAAACATAATTTTAATAAAGCAAGACGCTGTCCTGAGAACTCTTGATATTTGATTGAGTTGCCAAAAGATGTTTCAAACGGTGACTTAGATCAGTGCTACTGCAAAAAATATAGCATGTGCTTTTAGGGTGCTAGAAAGAAGCTAGCATGTAGTGATATAAAATCCCAATCTCTTCACCTGTGGGAGATAATTTTGGCCAGAGCTATTGTAGAAGCATTGACTCTTCCACCTCTCCAAATACAACTGTAAATCTGATCTGTAGTTTCAGAGAATACAACAACTTATAGTAGACACTTCCTAGAGCATCTGATGAGTCTCTAACTGGAAAAAATTATGCAGAGAGTAACCTAATGTATGTAAATGTGATTTAAAAGAATTATTCAGTCTCAGAAAAAAAAACAAAACAAAAACAAAAAACCATGGAATACATCTGCAAAGCCACAGTAAAATAAACAAGACATTGAGGCAAGTCATTAAGGCTATTGCCACCTAGTTGCTTGGGAGTTGCATGGCAAATTTATATTAGCAATTCAAATTGGAGCCTTCCTAACTGATGGCATACTGTTTAAACACAACAGAGTATAAAAATGGGCATGCTTCAAAGAGTACAGGAATACTACATTGATATACAAGAGTGCAAAAGCAGAACAAAAAATCCTTTATACTAGTCATAAATGAAAGTGGAGATCAAGAAACTGCAAATGCATGATCTTGTAGAAATAGGCATCTCTGCTGTCATACCAAGAAATGTTGGAACGTGCCCTGTAGTTACATTTACACTTCCTCAAACACATGTAGAATTGCTTAAGAGGTGGACAACCAGAATATGGAAAGCACCTAAAAGTTATACTGAGTGCAATTAAAAATGTTAGTGTTAATCGAGGATGTGTTTTAGAAGCACCATAAGGAATGGTTTTGTTTGGGGAATTTTCTGCAGGGAAAAGGAAAGATGTAAAGACTGTAGTACTGCATCTCCAAGAGCTGACCAGTCAGTGCTGCTCTGAGTAGAGCCAGAAAGACTTATAAAAGCTGGGTCTGGCACTCTCCTCACACAATACAGTTGTCATAAACCCATCTATTGCATCTCCTGTTTAAAACCTCTTGATTAAACATCTCGAGCATCTGAGACAAGGTGAGGAGATCTAGGGGCAGTCAGCAGGACATAATCAATCTTGAATCTGTGGCTGCTCAGGGACATAGGGTGATGGAGGCAAAGGACCAATTCTACTATCATGGGCTATGGAGGAATACCCTGGCCACAACAACTTGTCTTGTGATAAAGTAGGTATGGAGAAAACTAGACCTTCTTCTCCAAACACCTTCTTCTCCAAACACTCCCATAGGGAAGCACACCCTTTAGGGCAGCTGATGTACATCAATAAAGCCACACAGGTTGAAAACTGCTTGCCATGGACTTCATAAAAACTGGTACCCATTGCAGGCAGGACAGCATCATAAAGCAGCACTGAGAAGGGGAGTTACAGAAGGCCACTGTATCCTCTCCCCAGTGTTCCCTCAACAGGCACAAATCCAAAGATCAAGCCTTCCAAAATCTTCAGAGCCTCCTTGCTGTTTTTCCTCCAGGAGTGGTTTTCACATCACAGAGCTGGCTGACCAGCAGAGAAAAAAAAAACGCTCTTCTTTCTGATTCAACACTGCGACAAAGTGAGAGGGGTCAGGTCAGCTTCTCAGCTGGGAGTCTGCCACGGTTCTCTCTATCCCTCAGCTCCATGACTCACCCACTGAGACAGCAGGAGTGAGGACAACGCACCAAGAGATTAAAATGTCATCTCTCATGCACAGTAGCAGCAGTAAAATGAACTCACGAAGAGCTTTTTAACAGCTGTGGCTTTGTTTTCACAGAAATATTACAGGTTGCTTATCTCAGTGGCTTATAAGAAGTTCCTAGATGGCTTAACAAGCACCCTTTTCCATTGTGGGCTCATTCTCCAGCGTATGCTGTCAAGTACCTTCTCCAGTCATTTTAAAACAGTCCAGTGGTAAAGTCCACCACTTTTCTTGAGACAACCCTCCTTAGTCTGTTTTCCCCCTTGATATCCTAACTTATAAGACCTCCACTTCTGTGAATCATCTCCCTTGGCCCATCCTAGGAACACTCAATGACGGCAGTTGAGTATGAGCACAATTTTTAAGGAAATTAGATTTAAGCATTCACAAATTTCTTGAGCACTTACACTTTTATTTTACTTACGTCCTGGCCAGGAGGCCCCTGTGGTCCAGGAATACCAGGTACACCACGGGGACCCTGGTATGGAGAGGAAAGACAAACCCAATAATATGAGGGGTACTTATGAGGTGCTTCTAAGCTAAAGAGAAGAAATCCTCTACCCAATAGTTACTGGAAAAAAATTAATTAGCAGTTAAACAATTATGAGAGAGTTTAACTAAAAAATAAATAAATGTCACATTGTACTATCACAGTATCAGTCATTTCTGTGCCTCAAGGGACTTTACATGCATCATTAAAGTCAAGTCTCACATACCTTGATTGGAAAAGTAATAATGACTCTTTATAGGGGTGAGTTTATGAACAGGGATAAAATGTAACTATAGGAGAAAAAAAGAAGGTTCAGCTCCTCAGTGCCAAGCTAGTACATTGGCTAGGACTGGCTGTCGTGCTGGAAATTCATGCCAGTGTATACCGAGACCACAACACCCAGGCATTTCTTTCACACTAAAGGATAGCATCCTTGTAAAATTGCATGTTGAGGTGTTTGGTGAATACTGAAATGAAGGGTTTTCTGTAAGATTAAAATAAGAAAAATGCTTAAAAATGGTTTATTTTAAACCTTTGAGGCCTTAGCTCTCAGGCATAGCATTGTACCTTGAATTACGTGCCTTGAAATACTTTTTCTTGAATGAAGGGTTAAACAAGTGACTCATTCTTTCTTTTGTAGGACTACTGACAGGTAAGGAAACATTGTCACCATGCCATGAGCCTCGATCAACACTTTCTCACAACAATATAGCAGATAAGTAGCTGGTAATACACAAGGAAAGTCCTTTTTTGAGGGTCAGCCATCCTGTGACCCTATAATCCTTGGGCAAAAAGAAACTAATTAAACATGCCTTCATGAAATCACTGGTAGAAACACAACTAAAGTGATTGCCCCTGTCCCATAAAATCTGGGTGTAGTTAGAAAGACATACTGTACCAATGATCCTTTGTCTCCTGGGGGTCCCACAGGGCCCTGCAAACAGAAAAGACACAGTAATCAAAACACAAAATTAAACTTCTCCCCTGGGTCCTGAAGCACCAAGATAACAGAAATTGGAGAATAAAAGGCGAGAAAAAGGAGCAAGTCTGATGGGCTGCTCACACAGACATTGTTGGAGTGTGCAGTACTCACAGCATGATGTTTAGGGGAAGGATCAAAGGCAGAGTAATGAAGAAATACAGGTGGATCATGGAGGAAAAAGTGTGGGGAAAAAAAGACAGCAAAAAAGACCAGAGGTGTCAGCTGTATGATAACAGGAGGCTTGTCTGACTGAGCCTTCATCACCACAGTCATAGAATCACAGAATATCTCAAGTTGGAAGGGACCAATAAGGATTATCAGGTCCAACTCCTTGCTCCTCACAGGACTGCCTAAAACTAAACCATGTGACTAAGAGCATCATCCAGATGCTCCTTGAACTCTGACAGGCTTTGTGCCATGACCACTTCCCTGGCGACCCTCTTCCAGTGACTGACCACCCTCTCAGTGGAGAACCTTTTCGCAGTGTCCAGTCTGAACTTCCACTGATGCAGCTTCATTCCATTTCTCCCTGTCCTATCACTGGTCACCAGAGAGAGGAGATCAGCACCTGCCCCTCTGATGTCTCCCTTGAGGAAGCTGTGGACTGCAATGAGGTCACACCTCAGCCTTCTCTTCTCCAAGCTGAACAAATCAAGTGACCTCAGCCATAGATCCTGGCCTCAAGGAATTTCACCATCTTGGTTTCATTTCTCTGGACACACTCTAATAGTTTGATGTCCTTCTTATATTGAGGTGCCCAGAACTATGCACAGCACAGTGTAGAGTGGGACAATCCCCTCCCTTGACCAGTGAGCTGTGCTGAGCTTGATGCACCCCAGGCCATGGTTGGCCCTTTTGGCTGCCAGGGCACACTGTTGTCTCATATTCAACTTGTCATCAACCTAGATCCTCAGATCTCTTCCCACAGGGCTGCTTTTCTGTCTCTTGTCCCCCAGTTTGTATGCATAACTGGGATTACCCTATCCCAGGTGGAGAATTTGGCACTTGCTCTTGTTGAATTTCATATAGTCAGTGATTTCCCAGCTCTCTAGTCTACCCTTGAGCCTCTCTACCCTTGAGGGAGTACACAGTTCCTGCTAGTTTAGTATCAGCTAATTTACCTAATGTACTTTTGTTTCCTGCCTCCAGATCATTTATAAAGACACTGAAGAGCACTGGCCCTAAAATTGAGCCCTGGGAAACCCCACTGGTGATGCCATGGGCCTGATATAACCACACTTACTGTATTCTCGTTAGATCCTATTTGTAACTCTTCAGCATGGGTGAGCTCATGAGTCTGAGCTCATGTGGTTGCATCTTAGTGAGCTGTAAGTCAGATGAACTGGTGAGCAGGAGAGGTCTGGGTGCCAGCAACTAAAGGAGACTGGGGAGCAGAGGCCTGGGTAGTAGGCAGAGCAGGTGTCCACGACCAGCTGCTAGAAAGATCCACATTTCATGCATATATTCCAAAAGTGGCCCTCAACCCTCATCAGCCAGAGAGGTGGAACAGGATCGAGACATCCTTGCCCATGTTTATGAGAGTACTGTTTAGGTTTTAGTGCTGTGTGCTCTTTAAATGAGGTCAAAGCAGGGAGTGCAGTGGGTCTGCATATGTTGTTCATTTGGGGATGTAACTTAAAAAGGTGCAAATGAGTGGAGTGAGCCACTAGAAGGTACCCACTTCAATAGGAAACCCACAGAAATGATGCAGTACCCATATCCGGCACGGATGAATCAATCTGGCATTCCAAACACACCCAAAATAAGGCTTGACCTCACATCTCTGGGGCTGTGTTTGAATAAATTGGGTCATACTATGACTCCTCTCCCTTTGGTTTCTATTTCAGGCACATTAATTCACTAATCCTCATACAGTCCTCGATTCAGGAAGCCTTAATGCTCTCCTCATAAGCAAAGGCTAGATACATAATTCTGAACCCATAGTGATATGAACAAGGTAAGGCAGAGCAAGAGCAAAACCCTTCTACTTATGCAGCAGACACGTCCATTAGGCAAGTTGAGCATAAGCATGTGAATTCACACCAATTCTCTGAGCAGTCTCCTCTTCTGTTTCTGGTTCAGCTGGGAATAACACTCTACCAATACTCAGTTTATGGCTCAGTGCTATGTAAATAGTAACCCAATACTTTAGCAGATAAAGTAAAAAAATCCTCATCTATATACATACATTTTATGCCAGGAGCAAAGCCTGAGACATTTAAGGGCACAGAAGGAAACGGGCTGAGGACTCCAATTAAAAAGAGTTGCTGGTTCTTAGCTGAGAGGCTGAAATGATTATACACACAATTTTGTCACATTGCTAAAAAGGGTATAGGCTGACACCTTTAATTCAATGCGTAATACGCACTGAAGCAGCTTCAATGACTTTATTCTATTTTTTTCTGTGGGGTTCAGTCTTTGTAAAAGCCTGACAGATTCAAGATTTTACAGGTTTTTTTTCAAATTCCAGGGTCCTTGCATTGGAGCTGAGGTTATGATGAATCTACAGTGGAGAAAACCATCATAATAGTTTAAAAAAAAAACATTCAGTGAAGTAGATTAAATAAATAAAAACAAATTAATTGGGAACAGTGTGGTATGAAGGTGACTACTCATCCTGACAGGGGTCAAATAACGTCACAGAAAAAAGTAATCTGGTATGAGACAAGTGTTGTCTACATTTGGAGTCAAGTTCTTAGTAATTTGCGTTCATGGATATGCAGATACTAAAGCCTCAATGAAGAACAACTTTGTCATCTGCTGTACATCAGGATGCAGAATTGAACTCATCTACCCCTGTACTGAATCTAAAACTCAGTAATTAAAAACTTGCCACTGCCTCGTGACTTTCAAACAAGCCAGATACTCATTTGCTAATTACATTTTAATTTTAATATTAATGACCAAACATTAAGAAATGCAAGAACATCACTGTTACTTAGCTAAATCATAACAAATAACACCCAGCAAATCTTCAATCATCAATAACCTTCTGAGGACCAGGAAGGCCATGACACAGTCACAGTGTGAAACACGACTGACCCCGTCTGCTTTACCATGTATAGTATTCTTGCATGGCAAAAGCAAATATGAAGTGGAAATGCACCTCAGAAATCTAGATTTTCAGCCAGAACTGCACAACAATATAATTTATCATTTTGAGGTAATTTCCTGTACTAATTGGGAAACTTTTATCTAGATTACCAGAGCATGAAAACATTGACTGTGATTGGTACAGTATCATGGCATGTACAATGGGTTGCAAAAGGCTGCAAGGTCCCAGATATCCTCTAGCAATTGCAGCTAGAAATAAAGTCTGTGGCCTAAACATATTTCACTTGTAAATTCAGTGCTTATAGAATCATAGAATCATTCTGGTTGGAAGGGACCTCCAGGGTCATCAAGTCCAACCTTTATCCCATCATATTCCTAACCATTAGACCATTAGACCATGGCCTCAAGTGCCTCATCAACCCATTTTTTGAACACCCCCAGGGACGGTGACTCCATCACCACCCTGGGCAGCCCATTCCAGTGCCCAACCACCCTCTCAGGAAAGAACTTCTTCCTAATATCCAACCTAAACTTCTCCTGATGGAACTTGAGGCCATTTCCTCTTGTCTTGTCATTAGCAATTCAGGAGAAGAGACCAACACCAGCCTGGAGGACTCTGAGCAGGGCTACAGTCAGAGCACCCCCAAACCCCCCTCATCTCAAGAGGAGCTTTACATTACAAGTACTGGAATGATCGAACCTCAGCGATATAAAAACCCAGACTTTCCAGAGTAGAGTCCCAGATACACCTCGTGGCCTACTGATAAGCAGGAGGTGAGGGCAGAGCTGGATGAGGTCCAGCCAAATACTTGGGGGAAATTATGGGGACGATGGCTCTCTTGAAACACCACAATTTAAGCAATTTGATTTTATATTTCCCTACCAGAATGCTGACTATGTCACTTACATGGGCATGTGTGTCACACTCATCCCTTCTAACAGGGTGGCAGCAAGGTTACACCTGCCCAGTAGACCAGACCTGCTGGCTCAGCACAGATTTCGACTCACATCCACAGCCAACATGTCAAGATGATGCAGAAAAGTCAGGAGTAACAGCCAGTGGTATCAACCACTCCTATAGCACTTTTCTGCCTTTCAACTAAAACCAAATGCATCAAGAGCCCTCACAACATGGATGAGATATCTGACCCACGAATGGCAGCCTCTGAACTAGTTTGCCATTTACATCTTCAGAGGGTGAAAGGTCCCACAGGCTCTTGGCACCACTGAGCACAGGCAATGCAGTTCCCAGATGGTCATGGGTAAGTTTTCACCTTGTTACAGGTTTCAGAAGGACCTGCTACTTACAGGGGGTCCAGACAGCCCGATTCCTGGCACGCCTCTGTCTCCTGGCTGTCCAGGGAGGCCAGGAGCTCCCCTCTCACCCTGAAACAAAGGAAGCAGTTAAAGGCTTTGTGTACTGCTGAGAAAATGTGCTGAAATGTGATCAGGTTTTACAACAGAATATAACACTGACACATCCTGACCTGACCCTGCCCACAGAGGAACAGTGTTGGGTTGTGACCCAAACTGCCCCCTTCCTCCACACCAGCCCCAGCCCACCTCTGTGAGCACTCACACAATGTCCATAACTGAGCGGAAACACAGCCTCTACAAGTATTTTAATTTATTTTAGGGCATCCAGTTTCCAGCATTAGGAGTTGCCTGCAGGGTATTAAGCACTCCCCTTGGCCTGAGGAAACACTAAGCACCATAATGCGCTTTCCTTCCTCCGTGTTTCTATGGTAGATGGCTAACCTGCAAACATTGCTAAGCACGGATTATGTATCTGGGTAAGAAAGAATTAGGGATGTCTGGTTGCATTTTAATGTTGTCATTTCCTTTAGCAGAATAGGCCTTCTCACAGAAGTGTGTGAATAATTTTTTGTAAAAAAAGAATTTAACAGTTCTACCAGTCTCTCTAGAGGATTATGCTACTAAAGGAGAGACCTCCCTTCTAGAAAATAGGATTTTCAATAGTAAAGCCTGTAAAGCACAGAAAACTACTTGACATCATTTAATGGACATTGTTGACAGAGGTTTAACATAGAATTCAGCTGCAATACTTAAATTTCACGTCTGTTGTCTTGTTATAGGGGGAAATCAAATAAGATTTTTATGGATTGTATTGAAGTTGTGAGATTTGGTCTCACATTGGCAGTAGACTTACAACAATGAATCTTATTTATGTTATTTATTTTTACACTATTTCCAGCTATATAGAAGCAGGATAGAAAAATTGCTGCCCGTGGATTCTGCTCACCCAAAATTCAGTCTGCAATATCTCATAACTTTTTCCCCATTATTTCTCTCTTCTTAAACTAATCTTATATTACAAAGAAACAATACTTCAAGGACAGTGAGAGAAAATGTATTCTGATTAGTTCAAATACCCCAGCAGATCCCTTATCTGTTATTTTATTCAAGAACATAATTTCAATACAAAAAGTTCAATAGTATTTTCCCATGCACAATTAATATTCTTGCCATCTTGTGTTGATATTGAATAGAATATTTCATGAGATTTCTTTTAGTGTTTTATTCTGACTTTTATATTCATTCTCAGTCTATTATATCATGCATATTCTGAATTGTCAAAGATATATACAACAGAGTACAATGTGTTTATGCAGAATGAAGCAAAAGCAAAAGAAAGGACTTCATAGCAGTTTGGTTATTTCAAAAATATGGAACCTAGATGGACCTGGTCACAAACTGATATATTTCTACTTATATCATTTACATAATCTGTTCCAAAATCCTAGTCTTCCAATCCAGATCAGGACACGGTTATTACAAAGAGGAGAATTTCTGACATATCTATTTGAAGATTCAAGCACAATCCAGATGCTTCCAGAAGGAAATTTTTTGGCTGTTTTATTCCTTTCTCTATTTGTTGCGTACTTATAAGGGAAAAAAACCCATTATTTTCAGCTGAAATTAATGTCATTAACTTAACCAACTAGCTAGTATTATTCTTAACTACAAAATAGGAGGGCAAATCAGGACTATCTGGTCCCATTGGAAAATAATTCACGTCCTTCTTGAGAGGTGAAGGAAATCAGTGTTAGGGAGGACTGGTCTTTAGGGGGGCTGACAGGTGGTCTCAGGACTACGCCACCCTTTAGCTATGCAGTGCTTCTCTTGCTGTATGAATTTAAGGTCCCAGTCACAGCTGCCCTGAAAAAGTTTGCATTTAGTCCCTAATCTGTGTTGAATTCAAATAATGCTGGAAGAAATTTTACACTTGGAAAGTGAACACAGCTATTTCATATCTTAATATTTACATCTACAGACATACTGGAATAATAACTAAATTAACATTCTAAAAGGCTAGAAGTGCATTCTTGAGTGAAAGCTTCACAAACGCTATTTTCCAGTGAAAAACAGACCACATTTTTACCATCTCTTCTTCTCTATTTCCAGCAACGGAGAGAAGCAATAAAACCCATGCTCACCTTATGCCCAAAGGGTCCTGGCAAACCTGGCGGGCCTCTCTGCCCCTAAAGTGACAGAGCCAAAACCAGAAAACAGTCACCATGTGGCCAAACAGGAACCTGGACTTTGAGACAGTCAAAGGTAGTGAGCAACCCCACCATCACCCTCCTTAGAATCATAGAACAGTTTGGGTTGGAAGGGACCACTAAAGGTCACCTTTTACTGATAACATGTAAGCAAATTAAATAATCTGCTAATTTGAGTAGAATTAAATGCTTTTAGGGAACTTCCATCAAGCTAAGCATTTTTGTATTAGTCACAAGGACAATGGTTACTCCTTGGGGGGTGTCTCCATTTTTAATGGTCACCATGGCACACTGAAGGGAGTTTAATGTTCAGAAATAGACCTTCAGTTCTCTCTGCCTTTCTGGGTGCAGCACTGTGGTCTGCAGCATTTGCACAACCAGGCCTTTCGTGTCTTTAGTAGACAGCCTGAAAGCACTTGTGACATTGCAGCTTAGCTCTACCGTTCCTCTGCAGAAGTCATGCAAGTCTATCTCACATTGAGCTACTCAAGCACAGAGCTTGCCAGCAGTGCTTACCTGTTCTCCATCTTTACCCTTACCAGGCAAACCTGGCTCTCCAGCAGGCCCTGGCTCACCAGGTGGCCCAGGCAAACCCACTTTTCCTTCTTTTCCAGGATCACCCTGTAAAAGACAATCCAGCAAAACTGTTAGCAGCATAAAAAGACCATTCCTGTCTCAGGACTTTTGTTAGGACTGAAGGATAAGTGTTTTTTCTAGTCTTCTCATCTCAACTTCTCTTGGTATCATAGGAAAACCTCTTTGAAGAGAAGCCTTTTCCTTCAGTAATCACAAGGCATTTGTAATTTTCCTTAAGGAAAGTGAAATGAGGCTTTAAAATGTTTTGGGAAGCAGCTATATGAGAGAGTCCTTGGTCCACACGTGACCCTGAGGTAGATCTCAGCAATCTGGAAGATGATTTTACTGCAGGGGTCACTCCAGCAAATCAAGACTCCAGCATGCTGGGCACTGTGCAACACATGAGCAAATTAAAAACCCTTGACCACAGAGAGCTCACTGCCTAGCTTTGAGATGGGACATAACAGTTAAGCAAGGCAGGTACAAGGTAAGGAAGGATGCACTAGAAAGATGAACTAATGGTTCAATTAGAACAGTTTAACAGTAAAGCAGAAATCTCAATTTCCTAACCAGGAAAGCCAGTTTTTCTTCCAGCTTTGGATTTACAGTTGTGAGCAGAAGGTACTTAAAACACCAAATCCCCACTCTCGTCAAGAAGTGAAGACAGTAGAAGATCATCATTGTATATAGTTGTGTCTCAGTGGTTTTACTAGGTAAATTATAAAGCTGCAATAGGGTGAAAGCATTATGGCATGTGTAATGGAGGAGGGCCAGACAAAATCATCTAATGAGCCCCCGTGTCTTGACAGTCCACAAACCTATGAAATCATTTCCCAGTTCAGATTGCTTCTGTCCCAGGTTACTTAAAATGCCCAAAAAGAAAAGAAACAAACCCATGAAAGAAAAAACTCACCTTTTCCCCCTTTTCTCCCGCCTTTCCTGGTAGCCCAGGATCTCCAGGCACACCCTGAGGAGAAAGACCTTTAAAGCTTAAAACTTTCTTTTTAGGCAGTATTTGATCCTAAAGCAAATGGGTAGACCTGTGGGTTCAGTACAATCTATCTCAAGGATTAGTATCAGTTTTACATTTCCCAGTACAGACAATCTGTAATCCAGAGAACACCACAGAAAAGCTGTGTACCAAGTACTTAAAGCTCTGAGCTATTTTTTTCAATATAAAAAAGAACTGAACAGCAAAAGCAGAAATTGAGTTAATCCCAGAGTTGTGCATTCTCTTTCTACCAATAACTTTTTTTCAGTCTGAAATCCTCAGCAGCTCCTAATCCATTACCAACAAACCCCCGATCATCACCTCCATATCAGGGAAACCAATAGTAATTTTTTATGGCTACTGCTCTCCAAAGCTATACATTGGAAAACATAGCTATGTTCATTTTACCCTTTATTTCAGTTTTCAATCCTTTTCATGTCTTGGCAGATCTCAAAGGATTCCTTGTCAAAATATAGATGATTTAGAGCTCCAAATTAAATACCGTAACTTCCTAACTCACCACTCCATTTTAAGATGTACAATGAAGTCTTGGAACCAGTCAGATTGGATTGACCTCCTCACAGGATGGGTGCAATAATTATTCTCCTTTTTGCACCAGTAAAAATTATTTCCAACTCTATCAGCTTTTATAGATAATATATTGATATTACCAGTATAAAAAGTTTGCTTAAAGGAATATGAAATTGGAAAAGGTCTTCATTCTTAATATCATCTTCCAGTTTGAAATGAAATTTCTACATTAATACAATTAATTCAAAGGTATCTTAACAATTGGTAGAAAGGCAATTTAAGATTTCTTGGATTGCCTAGGTAACAAACTCTGCCTTCAAGAGCCCTCTCTGCTAAATCGCTGTGCCTGAATACATAACAACACGGGGTCTAACTGCTGTTTTCCACTTACTCCAGTATAAAACCAGCTAAAAGCCAGGCACTAGAAAGAAAACTACACTGGTGAGGCAGGGATTAGAGTTTGTCCAAAGATTTTTTTGCAAACATGAAAAGCTCTGTCATCCACAACTTAATGTTGGTGATGAACATCTACCAAGGAAAGGAGGACACCATAGTGTTTCAAAGCTCAATTGCAGGATCAAATACTGAGAATAGAATAGAATCGAATTGTTTTGGTTGAAAAAGATGTCTAAGATAATCAAGTCCAACAGTTAACCTAGCACACTGCCAAGTCCACCATTAAACCATGTGCCCAAGCATCACATCTACACATCTTTGAAATACCTCCAGGGATGGTGACTCCACCACTTCCCTGGGCAGCCTGTGACAGGGCCTGACAACCCTTTCAGTGAAGAGACTTTTCCTAATCTCTAGTTTAAACCTCCCCTGGCACAACTTGAGGCCATTTCCTCTTGTCCTATCACTTGTTACTTGGGATAAGAAACCAACACCCCCCTCGCTACAACCTCCCTTCAAGGAGTTGTAGAGAGTGAGAAGGTCTCTCCTCAGCCTCCTTTTCTCCAGGCTAAACAACCCCAGTTCCCTCAGCTGCTTCTCACAGGACTTGTGCTCTAGACCCTTCACCAGCTTCATTGCCCTTCTCTGGACATGTTCCAGCTCCTCAATGTCCTTCTTGTAGTGAGGGGTCCAAAACTGAACACAGGATTCCAGTTGCAGCCTCACCAGTGCTGAGTACAGGGGGACAACCACTGCACTACTCCTGCTGGCCACACTACTGTTGATACATGCTTTCATAATAAAAATGTGAGTTTACCATGCGATTTTTATATCAAGAAGTCATGTTTTCAAAAGAAAAGGACAAATGGAAATGTGGCAAAAAAAAAACCTAGAGAGACAATAAATGTTGCAATTTTTCCTTGAAGTGCTGGCAGCAAAAATCGATTTTGACAATTTGGTGAGGAATGAAGCAGCTCCATGCCTCCCTCTTGCTACAAATGAATATGAGAATATGTTTCATGGATACATCATTCTGAGGTGCCTCCAGATCTTTTAATTCAACCATAAAAATAGTGTAATGAAACCCAGTCTTTTGATCCTGATAGTAAATGCTGTGGAAAGGAAAACAAAACACATTAAATAAAGAAATCAGAGCACAGATGGGAAAGCAAATACACTGGTGCATACGTACCACATTTCCTGGCAAGCCTCTTGGACCTGGGGGCCCTGCTGGTCCAGTCACACCCTGTTTGAAGAAAATGAAGTTTGTGTGCATATGTAATTCACAACTTGTACCACTGTAAGAACAAGATGTTCCAAGTGAGATTGGACTTCATGTCAATCAAGGTATTGTACAAGCAGAAAGCAAAAAATAGCATTTTTGTGAAACAGTCTGCAGTTTAAAGAAGCCCAAAACAATACAAAATGGATGAAGACTCTCTTTGGGAGCTTAAAATTACCTTCCATCAAAACAATTCTAAATCTAGCTGAGATATGGGAAGAAAAACCTGGGCCTGAAACATCAAAAGAACAGAGGAAAGTATGTTGATTTATCATTGAAATAAACATCTAGGTCAAAAAATCATGTTTTGTTGACAATTCTACCTTTCTCCACTCTGGGGATTCGAAACCTAAAAACTCTAATTTGCACTAAATCGATGAACAGCACAAACCATTCCAAGTGTCATAGTTCTGAATTACAGGTCTTTTCTGTCTGCAAGCCAAAGCTTTTTAAGGTGGGAAAGCCCATATGTGTCACCAAAAATGCATGTGAGGCATGAAAGGACATATATTTGGGGATTTATGTCCCCATAGGGATGTATGTTTGGGGTTACTAAGCTATATTTAGGCATTTTCCTTTATACTTGACCATATCAGGTTGTTGCTCTGTAGTTGCCCGTCACCCTGCACTGGCCAAGGTTCACCTGTCATCACAACTTTCATGGAAAAGGATTTATATTGGCATGTCTAATTCACTTAGGGCTAAACCAGACAGGCTATCTGAAAACATCTGCACAAGCAGACTAAAATACTCTGTCTGACTTGGAGTAGACTACAAAGAAACCCTTTCTACTGGAAGGGCTGGACAGTAGTATATTGCAGAAGGACAATGCAAACAGTTGGGAGATGATGAAAATCTCCTACAACACAGCTCTTCACAGCGTTAATGTCTATCTGTTGCCTTTGGCTCACTAAAAGAGAATTAAAGGTTTCCTCATTTCTGTATTATTTACAGTCTATGAGCCAATAGAAATGTTTGGAGTAGTGGCAGTCTGTGACAGGATGGGAAAAAAAATATAAAAGGTGCTTGCACAGACCTGCATTTCCATATCATCAACATCCTCCGAGCCACCAGGTAATACAGAGAAATAAACCTAGTGGACAGGTTTGGTAAAACAAGAATGTTTTTGTGTTTGGTTGGTTTTTTTCTCCCCCAAAAGATTAAGAAGCCCCTCAACCCAGATTGAGAGTTGAAGGCAGGCAATTAAGAGTTTAGGGGCAAAGCACTGCTAGAGACAACAGCTAAGCAACAAGCCCAAGAAGGAAAACCACAAACACAAAGGTGGAAGAAGAAATTTCAGTGCTCTGGGATGCTTAATTTGGATTTCCTGCTTCCTCCTTCTCCCAGACACAAATACCCTATTTTCTCAATCATTATTTCAAATAGTTCTTCAGTCTTCCTTCTCTGCTTACAAACAAAGCATGTGGCCTTTTATTCAGCTGCAAAGGGCTTATACACTCTCACAATAATAAAATGGGACTTAATCCTTTGCTATTCTGTAGCACAGAGTCAGACAATAGCAGCCCTCCCTGCAACACACGCACCAAAAATCATGTGCAATGTTTCCTCTGGTGAGGAGCCTGTAGTAAATAAAGCAGAATTGTCTAAAAAGCCTAAACCCAACCATGATTAAAAGCTAATTCAAGCTGCCGATGAGCAGTGAGCTCCCTGCTCGAGCTGACTGCCTGGGCTTGGCTGATATCGCAGTGCAGTGACAGGCTCTGCCCTCACCTCACCCAGAAGAGGGCATTTTGTTTGAGACAGAGAGACTTGGCCAACAAAAGATACACAATTTAGAGCTGGGCTGACTGGGGCATTGATCTGTTTGGTGCAGCTGTGCCTGTTTGCCCACAAGCAGTGACTCTTCCAGCTGCAGCTTAGGATGTGCCCTGAGCCCGAGCAAGCCTGGGTCTGTGAATCTGCAAGGCTTCAGAGTCCCTTCCAGTGTGTTCCTGCCAGGGAAAAATGCTGCAAGGAAAACAGTTACTCACAGTCTCTCCAGGGGCTCCGGCTTCACCCTGGGCTCCTTTCTGCCCCTTTGTGCCCTGTGCGGAAAGAAGAGGGATATCAGCTGATTAGAGATGGGACGGCACTGCCTGCCAGACAAAAAGACTTCAAGGCGCCTGAAGGTGCACTAGGCAATGGTTAATCAATTCACTGAGGAGTTTAACGGCTGAGGAAAAGGCTCCCAGCTCTCTGTGCAGCGAGAAAATGAAATATAAAAATAAAACCCAGAGACATAAGATGAATTACTAATGACTGATCGGCTCAGAGGCTGTTTCTCAGCACAGGAGGCTGAAACTTGCAGACATCCATCTGGGTGCAACTCCTTCCTATCCTCAGGTCTACCAGCTACTTCATTTCCAGCTCAACTCTGATGGTCCCCCTGCACAGAGGAAGTTTTGCCTGCAGTTCCCAAATACAAACACTCATTTAGAAATGGTCAGAATAGATCATGGTGCAGAGGGTTTGTCCCAGTCCTACATACCAAGTAGGATTCTTAAGGATTTTGACAGGACAGAGTCTATTCATTGAACAGTTCCCCATTTAGCAGATGTTAGTTAAAGTTGCATGTTATTACTGCTTTTTTTTTCCTAATGCTAAGGCTGCTGTTAACCTGCTTAAGCTGCTGATGCCCAAGTAATAGCTGACTAGTAATATGGCTTGGGCACAGCACAGATGATGGCAGAATGAACACACCCTCCCCTGTTGACATGAAAACATACCTCAGTGATGAGTGGAACTAATATTAATGAGGCAATAAATTTTCTGAAGATAATTGAGATTATAAAACCATTTCACATGGGCCATAGTGCATTCAGGGTCAAATGGGCTGGAGTTGAATCTAAATGCTCTGCAATGTTTTGCCAGTGTACTGCAGTAACTTATCTGTGAGACATCACAGTTCAGCGGCATCAATACAAGATGCCCTCTTGAAGGATCCTGAAGTTGGGAAGAGTCTCTCAGATAATACTGATCATGTTACAAAGGTGCCGTGTTTCTACTTTGATTCTCCTTATGTTGTCCTGATATCCAGAATAAGTAAATAACTCTGCAGAAGTCCCTCAATTTACAACAATGAGGAAGGAGAACTGGGATGTTGGTGTTGAGGCAAAGAATTATTATTCTATTCTATTCTATTCTCCATTCCATTCTCCATTCCATTCCATTATGTTACATTACTGCCAGCAGCATTATATTATATTTTTATACCATGAAAGCACCCCTCTCTGGTCATGGCAAAGATTTTCTTTGAGGCTGGGCCCACTTACCTGTAGCCCTGCAGGTCCTGGGACACCCTGTTCTCCTGGGACCCCAGGTAATCCCTGCAAAGACAGAGAGAGATGTGAAGAGGCTGAAGGAAACTTCTAATTTCTTCTCCTGAGCAAAAGGAGATGTTTCTCCTTCCTTCCACTGAGAGAAGAAAAGATGTTTTTTCCAGAGGCTGTGACTGCACAAGACTGTCTCTCTTGAGGGCTCCATCCATTTAACAGGCTGCCCAGAGAGGTTGTGGAGTCTCCTTCACTGGAGATATTCAAAACCCGCCTGGATGCGTTCCTGTGTGATGTACTCTAGGTGACCCTGCTCTGGCAGGGGGGGTGGACTAGATGATCTTTCGAGGTCCCTTCCAACCCTTAGATTCTGTGATTCTGTGATTCTGTGATCCAGAGTAGCCAAATAGACAATTTACCTGGACCACATCACTTCAGAAGCCCCTAATAAATCCTGCACACCCTTTCTCCTCTTTTCAGCCACTAAGGCCCACAGTAATAAATTAGGTGCTTAGTTTCATGTAGTCACCTAGCTTCCTCTACAGTCAGTACAAAGCCAAGCACCACTGTGACCATTTCTGATGAGAGAAGCATCCCAACTATGAAAGGAGCACGTGTCCTCCCCCTCCCTCCAAATCAGGCAGCTCTCATGTCCTCTCCTTGCTAAAGTTCAAAACACTAAAGTGAAGAAACACTTGGCTGTGCTTACAGGTTCTCCGCTCGTTCCTTGCTCTCCTTTCTCCCCTTTTGGTCCAGGTTCACCCTGATATAAAACAATAAGACAAAGAGAGAAAGAAAAGCTGTTTTCATGGCTGGAAGTCACACTGATCCTGTTTGGTAGGAGAGCTCTTTCAATCAGTTATCTGTTTCTGGCATAAAGTAGCTTCCTCAAGAGAATTTGAGGGCAATAAATAGAAACTACCATATCACATATTAAGATCTGGAGGTCTGGGTCTAGACTTCTGAAACTGTTATGATATCAGTTGCAAAAATGTTCAATTCAGAGAGCAGTTTTCCCTCAGAGACAGCAGTAAAGATTTTACCATTCCAAAATTTGACCAATTCAGCTTCAAGGTATTAAAAGGCCAGGTGATAGGAACAAGAGCAAAATCACCAGCGCCACTGCACTGCCTCTCTGTAGAAACACAGGCCCTAAGTCCTCCTACAGTTGGGGAAATTATCCCACATACAGACAGTTTATTATTCCACCCATAAGACACGGGTGTTTAGGGTCTCATCTTGAGCACTTCCAGAGATGTGTACTATGCAGCTTTTCCTGATCTCTAGTTCTGTTAACACCTCCATACATTCATGCAACTTCCCCTCCCTCCTGCAATGTCAGTACATTATTTCATGCAGTACCATCAGGGTTAATATATTTCTGTTCTTCCTCCTTACAGTAAATTAAAGATGCTTTCAGACAGAAGTTCATCATCTTTGTTCTGAGTGCTAGAAAAATAATTGATAAGTCCATATTTCTATTTTCATACATTGAAAAGGAACAGCACACATTTATGGAACTAGCTGGAATAAAACAGGCACTACATGAATACTCACATTTGTATATTTATATGAACATATGTATTCAGTCAACAGCAATCATTACTTATTCATTATTTATCATACAAGGTGTTTCAATTATGCAATCAAGGAAGAGGAAGAACATCAGTGATTTAAGCTACACACACATGCAAGGAATAGTAATCAGTCAAAATGCAGAGCCCAAGACAAATCAGCTTGAATTTTATTCACATCAGCTATTTGCTAATCATTTCTGCAACATCTGGGAATTCAAAGTCCATTTGCAAACGATTCTCTAACAGACAAAATAAATATAAGTGCATAAATATTACTTATGTCTGTATTTATTATGCATTATGAATAAATATTATCACCTGTGATAAATAATAGGAGGAATTTTACTCTACCAGTAGCACTTTGTTAGATCAACTTTTAATCAGGCAGTCCCTTATGCCATCTAGTGGCCTTCAGAAAGACAACAGGACAACCTAAAGTAGTTCAAGCAATGGGTCCTCTGCAACAAACTTGTATTGTTGTGCCTGGGAATTGTTTTGGGTAATGACATTTCAAGCTCTGAAAGCCTTTTGAGAGAGCAGACACAAAGGACAGACATATGGCAATAAATTTGTAGGCGGGGATGATGTTAATAAGTGGAAATATGGGCACATATTACCAGTGAAAACAAGACTGTAAAGGGAAGAAGTAACTCAACAGGTAAAAGGAGGGAGCTGTTTTAATATTCTCCTTTCTCCCAATTTTTCCTTGATACTTGACTTGCCTGGTAATGCACAATTGGTAAAATTCCAGTCTAATGTCCTTGCACAGCCACCAACATGGGTAGGGGCAGCATTTCTTAACCTGCCAGCAGCAGATATTCTTGTGAGTCCTTCCAAATTTGCCAAACTCACAGCTATCTCCCAAGACTGTTAACACTATCTACTGATTTGCTGAACTCACAACTATCTCCCAAGACTGTTAACACTATCTGCTAGTGCTGCACCTTGTGGAGACCTCTGCCCCAGGCAGCTGGACTTAATCCACTGCCACCCACTTCTTTCCTGCAGCTCAGTGAACAGAAATGATGAGCAGACAGCTAACAGCTGCTACCAACCTGAGGCAGACCAGTGCTCACAGCTTCCTTGACCTGCTCTGGGCAGTGTCTTCCTGTAGTCTCAATTAACATGTTAGCCACTTCTGTGCCACTTAAAGCAGAGCAAAGGCAGTGGGGGCTCAGCGGTGCCCGGCTGCAGTGGGAGGTAGAAGGCCAAAGGAGGAGCCATCTCCTGCTTTTGCCTCTTTCCAGCCATCACACCTGACCACCACTGTGGTTCTCACACACCCTCACTCCAAGATATATTTAACGATTTTAACTCAGTGGCCTAAATAAACACAAAAAGGTTCTCTGCACCCCATAGAAGAAACTGATTCCCCCTCTACTGCCCTGCTGCATCAGTGAATTTCTGCAGAGCTCACAGCACAGGCTGGACCCAAAACACACAAAGGAGCTGCAGTGGTGGGTAAATGGGAGCTTAGACTGACTCGATCAGAGATTTTCCATTTCTGACAATTACCCACATGTATTTTATATTAAATTGATTTTAACTAATAATAAGTAAACTGAATAATGGTGCTGCTGCCTTCTCTCCAGGCTGTGTCTCCTGTCTCCACCTAAGTCACTCCCTGTTACCATGCACCATATACTCCAGGGAAAGCAATAGCATATACTGTGTTTTGGAGAGTGTGTGCCATCTTTCAACACCCTGTTTGTCCTGCAGCCTCTGTAACATAACCCACACTCTCCTAAGGCTTATCACTACCTCCTGACACCTTAATTTGTAAAGATGTAAATCTAAGGTAACTATCCTTACTTGCTGTTCTCCTCCCACAGCTTGTGCAGGTCTGTGCTACAGCATCATCACATTCATCTTGCACATGGGGAAATCCCAGCGGCCTGACCTGCTGACACACTTCAAGCCTTTTATTCTTTACTGTCTTGCAGCTCATTTACGAGAGTAATGCACTCAAATCAAAAGAGAGAACTCCTTATGTGATTGTAGTACTGCAAAGACCACATAAGATGTCATTGTTCTGTGTATTATTTCCTTAATATATAAATTAACAAGCTATGAGCCAAGGGAAAAAGTAATCCAAAGAAATCTTGTCTCTATTTCCAGTACTAGCTCATGTTCCTATTTCCTTCCTCAGCCTTGGAAGCACCTAGCATATGCATTTTCTTTTCTAATGGGACTCTTGCAGCCCACCTTTGCCATTTATACACGCCATAAAGCCTCCTGATCCTTAACAAGCTTATTCATATAGCAATGGTGTAATCCTATGGAATGCCAGACATTTCCCATTATGCACTGCAAGTGGGAAATAAAACTTCATTTCAAACTTCATTTAAGAACCTGGGACAGCAAACAGCTGTGTCCTGACCACAGTTGGTTTGGATGTTGCTGTTACCAGGACAGCTGTGGACTTCTCATCATGGCTGGTTACAGTGGTGAAGTTGCCCAGAAATAGAATCCAGCTGAGTTCTTTACTGAAAGCATTTAAATAACATGGGAAATGCTAAGGTGCTGTGTGTCTGTTAGATACAAGGGGCAATAAGCCAGAGGCCGTGTTTGTTAGAGATGTTACTTACAGGAATCCTGGGGTGTGGGGTGAAGAAGGCAGTCTGGAAAAGAAACCAGATTGTTAAAAGAAGCATTGCCAATTTTCCTTGAAATGCAGTATCTTTTGTATTCTCCTTGTCATTACAGATTACACATTCCATATATCCATCAGCAGGTTTATAAACGAGCAACTCATTGTAACATCTGGCTGTTTGGAAAAAAGCCCACAAATATCAGACATTTCCTGGAGTACCTGAAACATAAACATAAACTCAAAAACATCCTGCATGTCTCACTGCTATGGAAAACCAAACAATCTTACCCTTGAATTATTAGCAATCTCCAGTTTACTTTTCCACTTGGAGCCATCCTCACTGTTATTAAATTTCCTGACTCCATGGCTGAGCTTGGTATGTTGTCTCTCTGCTTTGCACCACGTACAAGCCATACACAACTCAGCCTAGTTATCTTAGGGATTATGTAGTCATCTTGAAGGACTAATCACAAAACAAGGATCAAGTTTTGTGGAGAAAGAGGCAGTATCTTTTACCAAAACTGATAAAATTAGGAAGAAAAATTTAGTCCTGGATGAAATGAGGATATGTTGAAATCATCACCTACTTTACAGCTGAAGTAGAAATTATTTTGCCCTAAAAACACAGAAAGATTGAGCAGTTGGGCATATCTTCTCTGTATCTAGCCCTGTTATATTGTGTTTGTGAGCCGCCTTAACTAAGACAGATTTATCCTTGGTGTTGCGACTGGGTCATTCTTGTGTGATACACATGGAGTTTTCCTCCAAGATACCATGAAGTACCATTTGGCACAGACTAAAGAGGCCCAATTAATGGTAGGGAATAAATTATAACACCTCCTCCATTGATGTATGGAGGTCTGTAGGCACTTGATTTTCACCAACAGATCTTGATTCAAATTCTCTCCATAATCTGTGAACGTGGAAGCTGTAACCCGTGGTGGTGAGCAAAGCTCACAGGTGGATAATTGCCATTTTTGGGGAGGATCTGTGATGGGGATCAGCCCTCCTATTGCAATAACAGGTCTGTTCCTAGTGCTTGTTTTCAAGCTGCTTACTCAGATTTTGCTGGAGGGAACTCAGGTTTATGTATTTACATTCAGTGGATGCTGGTTTAATTGCCAGTTAACTTCATTGTAATTATGCTCGTGATCCCAAAAGTAATTTTACAGGCTCGTTTTTTAAACAATAAATTGAGGTCCTTTTTTTTTCTTTTTTTTTTCATTAACAGAAATGGTATGTACAATCAGGCATGACTGGTTTGTGTGTTGGATCCAGTGGTAAACCCAGAGTGAGTTCTGGGTTGAGAAGGTCTTTCTGGGGTTACAGCACAGCATGGCATTGTATGTGATGGAGGCTTTGGGAGGCTACAGCACCACTGAAGCTCAATTCTTCACCCCAGAAGTTCATGTCAATGAGAAAGTGCAGCCCTCTGCTGCTACTGGAAAAAGGTGAATTGTTGCCCAAGAAGACAAGCTGTTGTTCAGCAGTATCTGTTGAGAGTGAGCCAGTCTTATCCTGATATCTCAGTGGGAAAAATCTAGCTCACCCTGGAAAATCTGTATGAATGTACTCCCTGTTTTCAGCCACGACCTTCTTCAAACAGCTCCCACAGCTGCTAAGCAAAACACAAATTCAATTTGAAGTGCTACCACAAGGCAAGGATATACAAAAATGCTGTTTGCAAAGAGGCACAACCGCCTCCAAAAATAGAGAACAAATACAACTTGATGTCACTTCTCTGAAGCAAAGGGAGATAATCTCAGGGTAAATGGATCCCGAAGTTTCTGCAGAGAAGTAAGGATACTGAAAATATTTGCTTCTGAGGAATTTGTGTGAAAGAACTGTGATGATGCTTTGAATATTGTTACAGCACAGAACACAATCTTACTTACTGTTCCAGGTAAGCCTGGTGGTCCAGGGGAACCCGTGTCACCCTAGAGAGAGAAGAAAAGTATAACTAAGGATATAAAAAGATGCCCAAATAAAACTCAACATCATCAGTTAGGAGATGCAACAGTACCAGATGAGATGTAACCCAATGACAACCTGCCAGCTCAGTGACACTGAAAAGCCCATAGCACTTCTTTATGAATTTACCCCATTGCTTTGGCCAGAATTTCTGCTGTCCTTGCTTTGTTGCATGCAGGATTCACACTTCGTTGTCTTTATCACTTTGTGACTGTATCATTGACCTGACTTCACAGGTCAATGAATTTCTAATGTTATTCCATCCAGTGTAGGAGTGATACAGAGTTTAATTTGCATTTTAAGTTAAAGCTGATCAAAATTCTTTATTGAAAACCATATTTTAGCTAAGCTTCTTTTGTGGATGGAAAAAAAATCCTCTGCTTTTCATAAAAGTTGTAAGTTTCTAAATTCAGTTCTCCCTTTAATTTTTGAGTTAAAACTATACTGTTGCTGGACTACTTAATGAGAGTTTTAGTCCTGGTGTCTTAGGTGCCACTGACCCTCCTGTGGGCTGTGCTCCACAAACAATGCCAGTCCTGACACTTCAAAGTCAAAACCTATGAATAACACTAGTTAACCTCCTGGATAGAGGAGATCTCCTTCATTGGAGATGTCATTTGACCACCCATGAAATAATTACCATCTCCATAGATGGTGAATGACTCTGATAAACTGAGGACTGATGTATCTCTCCTAGGAAGAAGAACAAAGTGGTACCCACTTCCTGATGGCTATTGCCACTATGATGGCAAATTTTTCACTATACAACCATAAGCATCTGCAAGGTCAGTGCTTCACCTCCACCTTCATGTTCACAGAGGCTGAATGTAAATTTTGGTGGTCATCACCTTTGTCTAGTTCTCTCATTTTCACTAAAATTAATAGTGCTTTGATGGCAGAAGACCAGACCATCCTTTAAATTATTGTTCTAGCACATAACAGGCAGGCACAGAAAACTTCTTTAGAATTTAATTCCAGGTTCATTTCTATCACCCAATTCTAAAACAAAGAAAAGTTTCATTGAATAAAAGAAATTGTACTTAGATTTCATCATCTGCTTGCTATTTCTTGCATCACTCAATACATTATTTTCTCTGTCCCATCCACAGCTTTTACTGATGCTTCTCTGTAAAGCTCAGCCAAAGGACTTTCAGTGTTTCTAATCTTCCTCAGATATTCTCCTCTATCACTTATCTCTGCCCCCTTATCTTTTCCTGTCTTGTCTAAGGTGGAGCATGCTCATTTCATGACTCACCTTTTCTCCTCTTTCACCTTTCAATCCTGGGAAACCATCTTTTCCTTTTTCTCCCTAAAAGCAGGGAAGGAAAGCAGGAAATACATACGTTTTGATCTGATTGCATCATTCCCACTAGAGTATTTTACACTTTCAGTTAATCTTACCTGTCCTCCAAGATATAGTGCGACCAACTAAAAATGTAACATTTTGGAGATGGCTTCATAAAATCCACACTCCTTTCAAAAGTCAATGAATAGCAATTAAGTTAATGGAAAGGAAAGCACCAATCCTAAAATATCTTGCATGTAGAAGATCCTACTGACTGATGAAGTTATAAAAAACAGATTTTTTTTCTAGTTGGACAAGAGAGGCACCAGAACAGCAGTTAAGACCCAAAGTGGACAGTTGTACTGCCAGTTTCATTTATATAAAAGATTTCTGAATTATCCATTCACTGGTGCCTACCTCTCTACTTTGCCCAGGTAACCCGCTCATCTGAATGGGAGATGCTTAACAGGGATGATGTGAGATCAAAGACCTCTGTTGATTTTAGAACCTTCTTGATCACATTCAAGCATGTAGTCAGTTATCAGGAGTACAGGACTACATGGCTAAATTTACTGTCAGGCCCCTGCTTCAACAATTTCTAATTATGTAGATGCCTCTGGAGGTCTGGAGTTAGCCAGGGGAAGATGCAGACATCAGGACTTGGGTGGAAGTTAGACCATCAGAAAATGATCCAGCCATCTGGAGCTCTCTCCAGGGCTCAGTGACAGGGAGGATTTGGGAATTTTTGTTGTTGTTACATTTTTTTAATGTTCTTAAATCAGGGAGGTATTTCTGGAATTGAGTACTGTACCTCTTCCACTGTCTCATGAGCAGCATGGCATCAGTCATAACCTTCTGCATTTAGGGTACACAATGTTCATTAGCACCTTTGCTGCAATGAGGAACAGTCACTAGGAAGAAAGTCCCTTTTTGGCAAGAGTATAGAATCATAGAATCACAGAACATGCCAAGTTCAAACGGACCCTCCAGGATCATCGAGTCCAACTCCTGTCACTGTGTAGGACACCCCAAGAGTCACACCATGTGCCTGAGAGTACTTAATGACTTTGCTGGACGCCAATCAGCTGCTCACCACAGCAATCACACCAAGAGAGAATGTCAACTAGGGACACTCGAGACAAGTCCTCCTTGTGTCAAATGGTCAAAAAAAAATCAAGCTGTGGCTCAAAGTCACTCACTTGGTCTCCTTTTTCTCCTCTCAGTCCAGGTAAACCCCGAAGACCAGGAAGACCTGCTTCACCCTGAAAGTAAGACAAAGAGGAGTGTGAAATCTAGGAAAAGGAATCAAGCATGGCTTCTATTAATAAATCCCATTAGTCACAAATATTAATAAGAATGAAAAGGCAGAATGGTGGGCCAAACTCTTCTGTCACTCATGTCAGTTAAAAATGTATCAAGTCTGGTCCACAGGGTAGGCTAATCTAGACACAGTGCCCTTAGGCTGCGGAGGATGAAACCTTGATTAGCTGTTTATCTCTTTGCATGTCTGATATTAGACTGTGAATTGTTCAGAGCTCATGACTGCAGATGGCTTCTTCTGGATACGTAGTCACACCACAATACATATGGTCTGTGTAGGCCAGAACCTGTCCCAGTTTTCTCATGGAATTGATTACAGATGTAGGTTGTTGAGAGTGGGATTAGCTTGATTACCAAATAATTTCTTATTTTTAGAAAATAATTACTTAAAACAGCAGCTAAGACCTCTCTCTTCTTTTGCTGTTACACTGTTAACTGACACCATGGGATTTAGAACACATTTTCTTCACACTACTCTGTAGCAGGATCAAGCAAGCAAGTAAAAGCAGCTAAAAAAAATAAATCTAATTTTCTTTTCATATTTAATGATCTGGTGCAGTGTGGAAATGGAAAAACTGCAATGTATTATTCTAATTGATACAGATGTTACCTGACAAACAGATCTAGAAATTTCTGGATGCACTATTACACATTTGGATTTCTTTCTGTTTGAACCTTACCTTTGATTTTCTGCTTTGTAATATTTGCTGTTGGAGTAATTATGATCTCTGTGTCAGGTTTGTTCTAAATATATCAAATACTCTAAAATTCAGCTCCTGGTTGACCCACTTTGTCATCTGAAAATAACCATGTGGTTTCCTGTTTATAATTATTCTATCTGCATTTATAGTGCAATATCTCAAAGGATCTCAGGACTCGAATAGAGCAAATGCTGTACGAATACAGAACTAAGAAAAGGTATCTCTGAAGCATGTGAAGATTCAAAACATTGTAATGATATCAGTGAAATGAGTCTGCAGAAGAAATCAGGTGAGGAATATGATGTGTGGTGACTGAGTATGACTAGGAACATCAGGGTGATGCTTGGACAATTCTAAGGAAAGTGACATTTGGTGACAGAGGGAGTGGTGCTTCATGAGAGCCATTGCAGGTTCCTGGCTGATTATAAGATCCCACAGATCATGAGGACATACAGAGGGCCTAACATTGAAAAAAGAAAAAAAGAATTTGGAGGAAAAATAAAAACACGTGGTGTAACTTTGGCCTTGGGAAAAATATTGAAGCAAAATGTCAGTGAGTTTGTATGAGCTCAAGGACAGAAAGATAATACAAAACAGCCAATGTGGATTTGTTAAAAACTAATCACATCAAACCCATCTAGTTCCATCCCTTGACACAGTAACTAAGCAGACAATAAGGAAGCATTTGTGTGATGTGTTTTGACATGAGTAAGACATCTGACACAGGCCAATGTGATATTCTCATTAGCAAACTACAGAAATGCAGGGCAGAAGAGGGGTTTCTGGAGGATGGTGTACAACTGAATGAAGAAACCACATTCACACACCTGTTATTAGCTGTTTCCTGTCAAATTCAGAGGATATATGAAGTGAAGTCCTTTAAGGGTCTCCACTATCCAATATTTTAATTTATGACTGAGGTGACAGAAAAGAGAACATTTATGAAGTGTGTGGAGAATACCACACTGTAGAGAGAGGTAAGTGTATTAGAAGGTGCCATTAGAATTCAAAACAGCCCTGTGTGGGGACATGATCCAGATCAAATGGCAGTTCTTTGGTCAAGGGCCTGTCCCTTCATTACACGGGGCTCAAGCTTGCCCAGCACCTGGAAGCCTGGCAGTTTGTTTGACAACAACAGCAAAATGACACTGCTGGGCAGTGAGCACAGAAACCACCAAGGAAGGGTTTAGAAACTGCTCCCTGAGAGCCTGGTGTGAGCACTCCTAAGGAATGGCTGGCCTGTGCTGTGGTGATCTCCCCTTGCTTGGGACTCCAGGTAGGGTTACTTTCCTGGGAATAAAGTGATACCTATTAGGTAGATTAGAAGGAATTTTGGAATAGAAGCAGAATATTCCCCACTCGCAGGGTGATGTAACTGTTATCCACCTGATAAGTGCCTTATCCCAATAAACCTCACTTTGTACCTTGGACTTGGAACCTTACCCCTTTCAAGGGGTAGATAGCAGCAGGGAGTCTGACTGTGACACCCCGACATATAGGACAAATGGTCAACAATTCCTAAAATTTAATCATAGAATGACAGAATATGATGAGTTGGAAGGGACCCATCAGGATCATTGAGTCCAACTCCTGTCCCTGTGTAGACACCCCAAGGATCACACCGTGTGCCTGAGTACATTGTCCAAATGCTTCTTGAACTCAGTCAGGCTTGGTGCTGTGACCACTGCCCTGGGGAGCCTCTGCCAGTGCTCAGTCACCCTCTGGGTGAAAAACCTTTTCCCTATATCTAACTTAAGCCTCCCCTGATTCAGCTTCATGATGTTTCCTCGAGTCCTGTCATTGGTCACAGGAGTGAAGAGATCAGTACCTGCCCCTTCTCTTCCCCTCGTGAGGAAGTCGTAGACTACAACGAGGTCTCCCCTCAGCCTCCTCTTCTCCAGGCTGAACAATCCATGTGACCTCAGCTGCTCCTCATAAGGCATCCCCTTCAGACCCTTCAGCATCCTCAAATGGTCACACTGAGACTGCCACAGCTTATGGAAAGCTGCTATATGGGACTCCTCATGGGCAGTTTCTTCCCTTACTCCCTGCAAGTCCAGTTTGTGGTGCATGTTCTGCTTTCTTGCACAAGACAACACGCGACTAGAGGTCATGACCATTCTTCCATTTAATCTTTATAGCAGAAGATTGGACTGAAACTGGTAGGAGTAAGAGAAGAAAGAGGCTCTAAGACTCTTCCATTGTTGGCATATACTCTGTATCCCAAAATCCTAAGATGTATGCCAAAGATACAAGCTCTGTCTTATACAGTTTTCTCTTTCTACAGATTTTCATACTACAATTGAAAAGTTGGCATGTGGATGACAATGTTAGCACCTATGGTTAGTGGTTCTGACTCGGCTCTAGACAGATGCATGCTTTAGGAAATCACAGGACCTTTCCCTGGTTCTCCGCAGAGGTCAGAAGTTGCCTGCTGAAACCCAAATCCCAATACAAAAAGACTAGGATAACTGTGTAACTTCTAACAGTCATCTGGGGCTATTTCATAGCAAGCATTTACAATTTAGAAATGACAGCATCATCTCTTGCATCACATAGCTACAAATAAGTTCCTCATATTCTAGAGCCAGCATCATGGGTTTTAAACCACTGTTCCTTCCTTTTCTTCCCTATCCATCAGGAACAAGATGACTGAATTTTCCAGGCTACAATGATTTGGCATATTTTGTCCTGGAATTTTTGCATTACTCTGTCCAACCATGCATCTCATCCACTCATCTGTTGCATCTTCAACTGCAGATACAAACAACACTCACAGGTCTTGTTATTGGCAAATGGCTTTGTTATTGCAGGTGGTCATTTTGTATTGTTCTGACAGGTAGGCCTTGCTGCTAAGAATATTTTTCCTCCTCACCTGTTCACCAGATTGGCCACGGCTCCCTGGTTCACCCTGGAGAAACAAAAGCAAAACTTTAACATTGCAAGGACCTGACCCTTTGGAAGAACTCTTTTTTCATTAGTAAAGTGTGTTCCTGTTGTCCTGGCCTATGTTGTTCTACCTACTTCCTATAAGGCACTGAAATTGCTTTCTTGATGGCTTGGGAACCCAGACCATAGGGACCCAACACAAGGGCCAGCTCAGATCTCACTACACATGTAGACTTGACAGAGAAGCATCAAACAGGGTTTGGTATTTTGGAACACCATGAACTCTGAAAGGCAATGAGCTACATCTGCTCATCCTCTTATGCCTCCAACTTTAGAGGAATCTTACTCTCCTGACTTAAGAATAAGACCTTCCAAAAATCACACCATGATTTATGCGATGGCTACAGGAAACTGAAAGAAAATTTCTTACCTTAGGGCCAGCTTTTCCAGGAAAGCCTTCCTCACCCTTTTCTCCTTGTTCTCCCTGCAGGGAACACAGAAAGTATACAAAATCCTCTGGTAGTGCAAAATGTTTGCAGGCGATGGCGAGGAGTATTTCAAATCAGATCCTCGGTATCAGCCTGAGGATGTGAATGGAGTCATGCAAGAATATATTTCCTGGAATGTTTTTCCACTCTAGTGCTGTTTGCCATCACATCTCCAGCACCAATCACCCTACTGGAATATTTCTGGAATAGCACAAAGTCAACAACTGCTACACTAAAGATGTCCAGAGTGAATTACCTGAAAAACAAGACCTCCATTCAGTGTCTTCAAACTATATGTGGTTAGAAAGTCTACATTATTTCTGTTAAGAAAAATAAAGAATTGTGATATTGGGACCTTTGCCTCTGGGACTCTTAGGTAAATACTTCGAAACTGATCTTTCAGCGTGGGTGGTGTCAGCATGGAGAGCAGAGACTGCAGTGTGTTCAGAGAAGTGCAGTAGGTACTACACGGGGCTGTGGATAAAATCCAAAGTTTATTTAGCCTCAGCGATTTGTTATAGGCTCCAAATTCCTCACCTTTATTCATCAATAAATGGGAGCTGGGGACTCTGCTAGACCTGGGCTCAAGCACTCAGTGCACTCTGTTGAGAGAGGCAAGTATAAATGCAGAGTGTTACTGGAACAAGCAGGGGTTATAGTGCTCAAGTATCAGAGGGAAGAAGACTGTTTCCAATGCAATCCAGGGCAGCAGATGGTTAAGAGCTGTTGTCTTTATTCCAGTATAGTGTCCTCATCCCCAAAGCATAGCTTGGCCTTCATAGTCAAAATCTGGCACATTTCTTTGATGCTTATTTACATAGTGATGGCAAGTCAACCAGAGTGTCTCCTACCTCTAAATCTCCCACCTCCCTTGTCCCACCACAGAGACAGCAGAGGAGACAATTCCTATCTATCATTTGTAGATGCTTTCAAATGGAGCATAAGAAGTAGGAAATAATGAAGAACAATCTTTCTGTCACACAGACCTACAGAAGCCTTAGGGGAATGTTATCTCCTCTTCCCAGCCCTTCAGAGGTAAAGAAAAGAACATCTCTGGAGCCTGCCACACTTCTTGTTCTTCTTTGTGCCTCGGACACACACCGTGACTCGCCAGTGTCACTGGCTTTCCTGAATGGCAGTAGAAGCTCCTCTATTTGTAATGCTCAGCTGTGTTTGCCAAATAGGATGCAGTAGTTGAAGACTGGAAGAGGATCTCTCATCCCTGCTGTATTTACAACTGGTTGAATCTTCATAACAATTCAGTACAGTGTAGTGACCCAGTGAAGTGGGATTGGTAAGGGTTTGGGTCTGGAGATGTGTCCCCCTTCCCACGTATGCTTGCTATCTCGCCCAGATAAGCCACCCAGGTAAGCAGCTTAATATCAGTGTACATGGTATCACTTGCCTTTTGACCAGGGAGCCCAGGAAGCCCACTGAATCCATCTTTGCCAGGTAACCCCTAAACAAGAGAGAATCATAAGCTGCAAGTGCCTGTTCTTTAAATCATTAACAGCAAGCTCAGCATAAGCACATTCAGTTCCTCCCTCTTGCCAGTGATCTAAGCTTAAGAAAAGAAGAACCACCTCATGCATTTTGTTTTGACTTCTTCCCTACTGTGCCTCAAAATATACAAAAGTTCTCACAATGCACATATCTGCTCGGTCCTTTTTCCAGTATCCCAGTTTTGGTGAGTGACCACTGGATGTCACTGTTGTTACAGAGAAACAACAATATGGAGCTTTTTATGCACTGTGGATTCTTAAATGACTTTAAAAATGAAATTTTCACTTATCAGCCTTTATAAGTCTCTAATATCTGTAGCTATAAAGATTTTTTTAAAGTCCATTTCTCCTTTTAAATATTGGTAATTTCTTATACAATACACACACTCCTGAAATTAAATTATACAATTCATAGTGACAGAACTGTTCAGCAAGATAAGAATTGAAATTACTTCCTGTAATGCATTTTAAATGGTGAGAAAAAGTTTTGTCCCCTTTTCTAGTGTCAGTCAATCTCCAACCACAGGCTGTAGGTGGCACTTCTTAATACTAAGTATTTCATAATTCACCTTTCCTGACTTAACAGCCAACAGAAATTGCTATGCTCTGCTAAATCTGAGATTTTAAATGCGAGTTCTTTGGCCTGATTCAAGAAATTCCAGGTCTGGGAGAAAATCTTGCCAAATGCAAAATTACTTTTGAAAGGTATCCTATAAAGGAAACATCCTGGTTTCAAGTGTGTAGGAATAGTGGAGCTGCATCTGGTAAAAATTTTATTTACAGAAGGCATCAGAGGCTAATGTCTGCATTAAAGATGACAGTGTTGGAGCCTACATTAATCAGACAAGCTGTAGGAAACAAGGCAAAGACTGGGGAATTAAAGTATCTGAAGTCATGGAGAGCATGGAGCAAGGAAAACAGCTCCTCAACACTTACAGGTGGTCCCGGTGGTCCAGTTTTACCAGAAACCCCAATTTCTCCTGGGAGTCCCTGAAAAATGAAAACAAAACAAAAAATAAATCAATATTTCTGTCCTTTGCAGGCTGGTGTTTTCAATTTAAATGCAATTTTCCCTTCCACACCAGTCAGGTCTCTGCTGTGAGGGGTCCTGCAGATATTGACTTATCCCTAGGTAGCACTGATGTGGTTCCAAGGCTCAGCACAGAGAAACTGTCCTCTAGGACCAGCTGTGGCTTTTTAGTGAGAAAATACAAGAAAAAACATACATTGCCAGAGGCCCTGGCTCAGTTCCCACTGAAACCCATGATCTAAACTTATCCCCAGCTATTTTTTCCTCTCCTTCATATAAAACAACAACAACAGAAAACAACCAAGCCTGTTTTCTTACTGGTGCTCCAGGTGGTCCAGGGGGTCCAGCAATGCCTGGGGGCCCTGGAGGTCCCTGTAAGAGAGAAAGTAAAAGAAGTTTATCAAACTCTCTGAAAGCCTCAGTACTTTCCTTCTGCAGTCAGGGCCTTATTCGAAACAGTAAAAGCACTGAGCTTCACCTCACTAACGTCTATCAAAAAATGCAAGATGATAAACTGAGCTTCCAGAGAACCAAGCTCATGAGCAGAACAAGTTCTTCTGTTTAAGTCACTAATTACTATTGCTACAAGGTGAGCTTCATTCTCCACCCCCATAGAAGAGATGGAGTTGAAGGCCATCAGCAGTAATGTGCACCACAAAGTTTGTGCAATGGGATCCCTTGTAGCATCCAACCTAATTTAATCTTGATGAATTGAACTATTTACCTGTGCAAAATGATCTCTGAGGTAACTAATGATTGGCATAGGCTTGTGGTTTGGGCTTGGTTTTTTTGGGGGGGGGGAGGGTGGGGGTGTCAGGTAAAAATATAGATCCAAGAGTGTGGAGAAACAATGTAGTGGATCAGGTGTTTTACAACAAATACACCACCGTTGTAGTGCTCTACATTAACCCTGTTGATACTGAAAGGTCCTCACAAACTCATACTTCGATGCACACATTCCGTTGGAAATGTCCTAGCAGTTCTTACTCATCTCCCTGCACCAGCTGTTTCTTTCAGGGAAAGCATCCTCTCAATAGCCATCCAATTTTCAGAGGGATTTCATTTTATGTACTGAGCAAATTGTTAAATTTGGCTTCCTAGATGAGAAATTTGTTTCCATACTCGACAGATCTTAACAGGTTCCCTGAGCTGCAGAGATGTTTGTTACTTCCAGCTTCCACTGTAGACAAGATAGGATTTCTCCTGTGCTCAGAAGGAAGCATGTGCTCGTGTGTTTTTTGGATCGGGACCTAAGCAAACAACATAAGGATGGATGTGAGAAATGGATATATCTGACTGTGTTGAAATTTTACCCTGGCTGCCTGTTTCTGTCTTTCTAACACGATGATTTCATTCATTCTCAGTTTTCAACATAGGACGAGTTTTGTACTTACAAAGAAACCACAAAACAAACAGCAAACAACACCCTCCCTCCCTGTGCAAACTGTGTGTAAATAATTGAAACTGAGCAACTGATACAAGATAGAAAATGGGCAGTCAGCATTTCCCTGCTAGGTTTGTGTCATCATTCAGTATCATAAAGCACAGCTTTTGTGATTAAGGTATTACGAGTCATGGATTAATATTAGCATTTCACATTAAAAAAAATAGGAGATGAAAAGAAGAAAATAGTGTAAAAACGTGTAAAAAGGTGTAAAATGGTGTAAAAAGGACAAGGAGTTGTTGGTGGCATGGTTTGACAGAGGAGGTAGCAGATAAGTAGTCTTTCTAAAAAGCAATTTTAAAATTCAGCCAGAAAAGAAGACAGCCTCTCACCAATAGATGGGGCAAAGCAACCAAAAAAGGGACCTGCAGAAGCACTTGACTCCCATGATCTGCTTTCACTGCATCTCAGAACAGACATGGAGTCATCCCACAAACAACATTAGCATTTGTCGAGTGTCTCAGATGTGAGCACAACTTATAAATCCCCACAAAATGTGCCCTGGGATGCACTGATGCTGCTGACATAATTCCTAGGGAGCCCTGCATCAGCTTCTGGAGCTGTTGGTTCAGCTACTCCTGCAGAATAGTCCTGCAGTTAAGGAGCTCTAGTTTCATCAGAGAACATCTGGTCAAGATGATCCATCACTTAAAAAAGGCTTTGCCATTCAAAGAAAAGAATCAATAATCTAAATTATCCCAGCACAAGAGAAAATACTACACTGCAGGTAACCTCAGACACCATGAACCTGAAATTCTGCTTGGCTCTGCTCCACCTCTACAAGGATGATATTGCTGAGAGATCCTGCAGGAGGTATGGGCTTCAAGAAGGGGCTTTCATGAAGAGTGGGTATAATACCAGGAAAGAAGGGAAAGGTACCTTTAGAAGAACAACAGCAAACAGATTGAGCACTGAGTGGACTATGCATAAGTGCAGGAAAGAAAGTGCAAAATTTACCTTTGCAGGCTTTCCTCATCAATTCCATTGGTTCCCCCCTAATAGCCTAATTTTGTTCTTTCTCTCTCTGTCATTAACTAAACCACCTCCCACCATCAAACACATATTCTCCATGGCCCTACAACAAGGAGTTTCTATCAAGAGGTGAAAAATGCCAGCCAGGACCCAGCCTCAGCCCAAGCATTCTCCAGTATGATAAAAGTTATCCCAACACAGCACAGATGGGTCAATCTGACCCAAAATCAAAGTCTCACTCAAGCATCTGTAAGCAACCAGCATAACCCCTGACACATGAGGTTCTATGTCTTCCTCATCCCAATTATTTCTCCTAGTAACTCTTGATATTCTCGCTATCCAAGACAATTTCTAATTATTCTCTTAAATTTTCTGTATTCTGGACCACAATAACATTATGTAATCATAATTCTGGAAATGAAATCACACTGTTCCTTACCCTAAATTGCCACTAATAATTCAGTTTCATTGCTCTCTGTGACAGCAATCATAGAATCATAGAATGGTTTGGGTTGGAAGGGAACTTTAAAGGTCATCTAGTCCAACCCCCCTGCAGTGAGCAGGGACATCTTGGACATCCAGATCAAGTTGCTCAGAGCCCTGTCCAACCTGGCCCTGAGTGTTTCCAGGGATGAGGCTTCTACCACCTCTCTGGGCAACCTGTGCCAGTCTTTCACCACCCTTATCATAAAAAAATTCTTCCTTATATCTAGCTAAATCTACCCTCTTTCAGTGTAAAGCCATTACTCCTCATCCTACCACAACAGGTGCTGCTAAAAAGTTTGTCCCTATCTTTCTTATAAGCCTCTCTAAGTATTGGAAAGCTGCAATAAGGTCTCCCTGGAGCCTTCTCCTCTCCAAGATGAACAACCCCAACTCTCTCAGCCTGTCTTCATAACAGAAGTGCACCATTCCTCTGATCATCTTTGTGGCCCTCCTCTGGACTCACTCCAGCAGCTCCATGTCTTTCCTGTCTTGAGAACTCCAGAGCTGGATGCAGTAAACCAAGACTGGTTTACTCACATAGTTTCACCACATGTTGCACCAACAACTGTTACACCCACTAATAGAAAGTTCTTTTGATAAAAGCCTCTCTGAGATGGATGTAGAAAGAACACTTGTATGTAGTGACCACCAGCATCCCCAGGAGATGCACAGGATGACAGCCTGCTCCAGCTGGCTGCATACACCAGTACAACTACTGTCCTACTGGATTTCTTGGTTTCTGCAGCCTGGACTACAGCAAATGACATGGAGAAATAAAATGGCACAATCACGTGAAAGCTGCAGAATTAATCATACATGTCCTTTACAGAACCCTTCCTTTTGCTACTGTCCTGAGCAAATCAGTTTCTCTCGTCTATACATTTCTGTCAATGTAGCTCTTCTCCTGACTTCAGAGCATACTTCAGAGCAAGGACTATTCTTCCTATGTATTTAGAAAGTACCAGACTGACAGCATTTATTTGTGATTGAAAAAACCCCATAAAACTGCAGCAGCAGGAGAGCTGGTAATGCTTAACCCCAAAAATCTCACATCATCTGCTTTCTTTGCTTCTCTTTTGTAACTGAATCTATATTAAAGTACTTGATTTTACTGATCACCTTCTTCATTGATCATTTGATGAATTATATAGATGAGAGTCCCTGTCCCAAACCCAGCCTCCAGTGTCGCCCCTTTAAAACTCTGATCTGGAAGAAAATAATCACGGAGTGTTCTTTTCTGGCTGGTAAAGACTGATGTGTGCTACCTACATGTTGAAGCAAAAACTGATACATGAAAATTTTATTCTAAAACAGGACTACACAAACTCAGTTTGGAAACAAATGCAAAATATGGATCTTTTATCAAAATGTTTAAACTTATTAAAACTATTTTAAACTTATTAGAACTATTTTCAAACTGTTGTTTTGAAAAAAAAATAAATTCAAATATTCATTATAATCCAAATTGTGTGTAGATGGGCATGTGTGTCATCAGGTGGGACATCTTTAAAAAAATTGGGGGGAGGGGGTGTTGGAACTTTTCCAGGCTTGTGTTTCATCCAGCTCCATTCCTTAGACAATGCAATGCAGGGCAGTTCTCAGTAAAGAAGTCTAACACATATTGGAACACATTACACATAACACATAACAGGCTGCCCAGAGAGGTTGTGGAGTCTCCTTCACTGGAGACATTCAAACCCCGCCTGGATGCGTTCCTGTGTGATGTACTCTAGATGACCCTGCTCTGGCAGGGGGGGTGGACTAGATGATCTTTCGAGGTCCCTTCCAACCCCTTAGATTCTGTGATTCTGTGGAAGAACAGCTGTGCTTGTCCTCCAGGATCCACTAAAGGATGCTCTCCTCTCCCAGTGTGTATCTTGCTGAAAGACAGGCTAGGAAAGGCAGAGCTATTAAGATTTAGGTTCTGCACTCCCTAAGGAAGCTCTGAAAAGGAACAAAAACCTTGTCTGTGACTACATCAGTAGGCTGCTTGGCCTAAATCTCTTTTCCAGGAAAGAAGGGATGGCTGTGTTTTAGAGGGAGGTGAATAAATGCCATTCCAAGGTGGAAACTAAAGTCTGATGTCTTTTCCAGATACCTGTCTCTGAAGGCAAACATATTTTCTATTCTAGGTTATTCCATGCTGATGACTGGGTTCTCTTACCTTTTAAGAAAGGCTTAGATAAGTCCCTAACCCATGTCAAGATGGACTGTGGTCTGGGTTTTTTAGGCAGCTTGCCAACTTCATGAACAAGAAGAACCTTCGGGACATGCAGGAGCATCCTGTCTGCTGCCACAACGACAGTGAAATGCATAACCACGGTGCTGACAGCCTTTTCCCCTCCAGTGTCTGTGCTTGTCTCTGCTTCAAAGCCAATTACTCCCTGCAGTTCCATGTCTCAGGAAGTCCCCACAGACCCTCCTTGTTGGCTTTGTGCTGTCTCCCCTTTATTTCTTCTCTCCTATCAGAAATGAGACTGTTGCAGCCAGTTTTGTGGAGCAGTCCACATGTCTCACTATAACCTTTGCTATTCCAACTTCCCAGTTTTCCTGTGCTGCATCTGAGTGAGTTCTGGGATCAACTCCTCAAATCTGCTCTTCATTTTTCACCCCAGGCATTACAGTATCCACCAGCACAACTACTGTGTATTATTTTCAGTAATACTGAATTAGAACACCTTATTGCTCTCTTTGCTTAAATCCTGCCTTACAAACCAAGACAAAGAGGATATAGAAAAAGGCAGTTGCTGATGACACTGAAAACTAAAAGCCTAAAGGGCCAACAGATCTGAATATTTACCTATGACACATGCTCTGTAGTCAGGTTCAGTGCTAGTATCATAATTCATAAGTGGATGAGGTCTCCAGTTATTTCACCAAGTGGCATTGTAATTGGAGTACCAACATTTAAAAAAAAAACAAAGTTTTTTCCAAAAAATTTGCCTGAACTGTCTTTCCAGCTCTGGTGAAGTACTGAATAAGGTTGGCTTTGTACAGAGTAGTTTCTCCAGGAGAATTTCTTGCCTCCAGTGAAAGGCAGTATTTGTTTAATTTCATCACTTAGTGTAAGATACGGACATGATCCCTTTTGTCTACAGAGGAAGATTTATTACCCTACGTGTTTGCTTTGAGTTGGTTTACTGAGTCAGTGCAGCAAATGAGAAAAACAACAAAAAACCTCCCTTATGGTCTTTCGTTTCAGTATTATTAGTGATCTGCACTGGTGAAGACTTTTTTTTCCTTTATTTTTGTTAAAGGCATAGATCTTATTAAAGATAGCTCTGAGCAATACCTTCCAATTTTGAGCAGCACTGGCATAGTTTGAATCCAATCTGAGCTTTACAGCTGGGGCCAGTATCCTTTTCTTACATTTCACAGTATTAACTTGCATTACAAAAAGGACATTAAGGACACGATGCATTTCAGAGGATATAATTTATTTCCTGAATTACTTAAGAAAAGCTGGGTTTGAGCTCACATCCTACGGACAAGTCTATACTAATTAAATCACTGCCAGCCACGACCGCAAGAGGTACAGTTTGTACCAGTCCTCCTCGCAGGTCTTAGTTATAACACCAGCCAAACCTCAGTAATAGCCCAGAGATACTGCAAGTGTGAGATTTGGCATTTTTGCTTAAATCATAAAGAGTTTTGATTTTTATTGCTATCGCCCAGGTGGACAGCATGTACCTGTCTAGCTCAGGGAACCTAGAGTGGCTCAGTGGACCATTTGCAGGTACCTGCCTTTGGAGAGCTTCAGGCTTCACTGCTGATATTATCTGGGTCTCCATCAACTGCAAGGGGAGCTCAGACATCTGCATCCCCATCTTTAACCTATCAAGTGTTTGCATTTGGAGCTGAATCCCAATAAGTGATACAGCTCAGGTAGCATCAGAGCCCTTGTTAGCAGTGGGGCATCAGCTCCCATCTCTGCTGAGCCTGCGAACGCAGCCTTCATGGCTCAGTTAGCACATGCTGCCTACCTGCAAATCTCCCTTCTTCTCAGGATACACACCATTCCTAGAAAAGTATTTGCAAAGGCACCTCATTAGCTGCCTTCAGCCCCTTCTCTGACTCTTCCTCACAACAGACAATGAGATAGATGAGGTATTTTGACATTGTGGGCAACCATGCAGAACTGCATGGCCTCGTCGTTTCCCATGCTTGGTGCCCATCCATCTACTTCAACTGAAAGCACTTTACAGAAATGGTCATTTTTCAGTCTGCATTTGAACAGCCTACTGCAATAGAAGTTTGCCCCATGATTAAGGTCCTGGAAAATATAATAGTACAAATAAATAATAACAACATAAACACATTATGAGTTCAGATGTCTGTGTCCTTGCTGCAGGAAAATCATTCATATCCAGAGGGGAAATAAGCCCCAGAGTGTCTACTCCAGGGCTTAATGATGTTGCAAGATGCATCATTTCTAAAGGTCACTGGAAAATAAAACAGATAAGCACATTGACTTGTTCAGTACTACAGATGATCTGGAAGGAACAAAAAAATAATTACAAAATCAGTTTGGGTTAAATTTTAGTTTGAGTTGGCATGTGCAAGAAGAGAGATGCAAAACTAGGGTTACACTATTATCACAAAACATCCCCAGGCTAGCTGAGAAGTTGCCTCCTAGCTGCTGCTTCAGGATTTGACATTTAATTTAACTCTGAAATGTGACTACACCCAAACAATGGTCCTTGAGTGTCAGACTGACATCACCTTTACTGCAATTTGCCACTGGATCTGCTGACCCTGCTTCAGAGTAGCCCTCAGACTGGTTCCCTTGCACAGCTGCCTGATCCTTCCGTGGCTTCTCACTTGGATTGGACATGATAGCAACTTATTTTCTTAAGAAAGCTTGACAATAACTGCAGATATCTCATTATGTCTGTGTACACTCGGCCCCACCATCCACCTCTGTACCTCTGTAGGAGGAAGGGTGTCCTACCACATGTCACTAGAAAATGCAGCATCTCTCTGAAGATGCTTTAGGAATGAAGAGATTGGGCCAGCTTACTCTGAGACTTCCCTGGGTACATAGAGTAGGGGGTCAGCATCTACTGGTATCCTTTCATGGCCTTTTCTACGTCTTTCAGCAACTATATGGCTTCTACAGCTTCGACAAAGACTCTTGCCTTTTGCCCATACAACTACCAATGAGGGGAGCCAGGCCAGAACACAAAACTATGTTTAGATTTTAAATAGCAGAAGAAATGAGGTTATCTTAGTGTCCTAATCTACCTTATGCATGGCCAACTCAAATCACTTGGCCCTCGGTGCCATGGAGATAACACAGGAACAAGTGACACAGACTTCTGTACATGGGTTGGAAGAATATCCATGTAACTACAGCATAAGAAAACCACTTTTCTTTTTTGGGTATTTTGGAGCATGGTCTGATTAAGATAAAAAAAATGCTCATAAAGTGCTAAAAAAACCCTAATGTCATAAAAACTGCTGTTAAGCTGAAAAGTAGTTTTGTCACAAACTGAATGTAAGCACTTTTTCCAAGCAGAAATATGGAAATCTGCAGTTCTATGTCCAGAACTGTGTGCCACTGCAGGAATAGGAACAATATTTTTCCATTCTAATACTTAGCTTGGAGGAACAGACAATTTAAGTATCCCTCGATGGGGCTAGCATTATATGCAGTTTTAATTAACATAACATTTGCTAACTTTATTTAGTCTGTGAGGAAAGGAAAATTACTTAATGCTATGTCAGCGATTTTCTCAGATACATTTATAAAATTGCTAACACATGCATATATTTTTTAAAAAAAGTTACAGGAAATTTGAGCTGAGCAAGTATGACTTTGTTTGGATGGATAGTGTCAGATATCTCAGAAATAATGCATGGAGAAAAATCTTCCCCCATAAGCAAGGAAAATCGTCTCCCAGTGGCTACACAGATGGTTCAGAAGGCTTGAGGGGACATTTTAATGTTATCTAGTAAAAAAACACCAAAAAAACCAGCCAAAAACAAAACCAAAAAACAAATCAACAACAAAATCTTTTAAATCCATTAGAAATACTGTCTTCATTCCTCTTGAAGGAAGCTGCTGAAATATTTTCAAACCAGATACTGTACCAAAGGAAAAAGTCTTAAAAATATGTAAACCAGTACCAAGTGGTGTTTCACAGGGCAGAGTTCCCAGCTGGACACAAGGGTCCTCACCTGCACAGGGCTGCAAGCCCCTGGATAGCCCCTCTGACATCCTCCACAGAGCTGTGAACAGCTCACTACTAAACATCTGTCACAGAAACCATTCCTAGATCATGTTTCCGGGTTACAAGGGCATGGCTTGCCAGAGGAAATAATAAATGAAAAATCAGCATTTGCTGTCTAGCAGTGTGCTGCTGTTGCAGTACATCACCAACAGCTGTAGCAATGGAGGCTCATCATTCCTGCCCAACACATACGTGAGGAGTGACCTTATTAATGTTTATAAATATGTAAAGGGTGAGTGTCAGGAGGATGGAGCCAGGCTCTTCTCAGGAACTTTTTCACTGTCAGAGTGACAGAGCAATGGGCCAGGCTGCCCAGAGAGGTTGTGGAGTCTCCTTCTCTGGAGACATTCAAAACCCGACTGGATGCGTTCCTGTGTGACCTGCTCTAGGTTGTCCTGTTCTGGCAGGGGAGTTGGACTGGATGAGCTTTCAAGGTCCCTTACAACCCCTAACATTCTGTGATTCTGTGTGATTCTGTAAGAACTGAAAGAAAATACCAGAGCCAAAGACCTAGTTCATTAATCTATTATTGAAAAGAGTATGAGTGAAATGCTCAGTTTTATCCTGCACGGTCAGCTTAAAGTGAGATTGCATCTTTCCTGCTTGAAGACATTCACACAGATATAGTATTTATTCCAGGGGTGATCCTACAAAGTCACTTGGGTCAGCTGAATTTGGCTACAAAGTTAGCCAGAGGCAAGTGTCAGTATTATGATACAGGGCCACAAGGGTTGATCCGAGGTGGAGCCAAGTCCTCTCGGGTGATGCTTAACGCACACAGCACTGTTTTGCCCTTGTGAAGTCACAGATGGTGCAATTTGGAGCACTATCTTGCCAAAAGCTTTTAAAGAAAGGAGCTAAGGGGTCATTAACTGAAGACATCCCTCCTCGAGGGGAGAATAAATGTTTAGTTTAGACTCTACCTTCCTCAATAAGCCGACACCTAACCCTCTATAACAAGGAGAAATGTGAGTATCAAAGCCACAAAAACAGTCTTGTGCTCATAGAAATGTGCTTTCTGAATAGCAAATACCTTTTAAACTGAACCTTCCCTCAACATTGCACCCTCAACACAGGAGGTGTATCTGCAATTACCAATTCACACAGCCAATAATTATTTAAGACACTGTCCTAAATATTACAAGACACAAATCACTGCTTTCTCTCTGGAATGGTACTGCTCTATGTACAAGCAATGGGGAAATCACATACAAAACACCTCTTTATCTCCCTGTTCAAAGATACTGAAAAATTGTGGACAGTAAAAGTAATTGCTGCCAGACAGGCAGACTTCTCTCAATCACAACAGGATTAACTAGTTAGGATAAATAAGTTTTCCCTCTTAACAGGGAAACGGAAACTTCAGAGACAGTGCAGATGAGAAGAGAACAAGGTCACTGCATGCTGCATTGCGGTTCCAAGTCACCCATTGACATAGAATATATTTTCCCACATATTATATAAAAATGAAGAAATCTTCACTTACCTGAGGGCCGATCAGACCATTGATTCCTGGGAATCCTGGTTCTCCCTTTTTACCCTGCATGTTCAACAGAGGAGCAAATATTAGACACCAGGGCAAAGACTGCTGCTGACTTTCCAAAGTCTTTTACCTCAAAACTGGTAAATCACTGTAATATGGGTGTACAAAACACAAAAGCTAGAAGCAAAGGCAGCAGACATCATTTGGATGTGCAACTCCAATTGTCTCTGATAGGTCTGTACCTCCCAGATTGTGGTAATAGCCCCCATAGATGAGAGTTGGTCTCATGCACTTACACTCTGCTGTCCCACCTAGGTGCTGCCCACAGCAGCTCAGAGAAGTCACAGTGCTGAGATGCAGCCAAGGAAGGTATCAAGTGTAGACACATTCCCAGAGGCTCTTTCCTTGGTTCAGTCTAGCCCTTCACCCCTTCCCAACAAAGCCAAGCCATGTCCCTTGTGCTCCTTGCACTGTTTCACTCATTAAGAAAGAACATAATTAAGAACTCTGATACAGAGATTAATATAAAAGAGTCACAATCTTGAGGACAGAAAACAGGAATGCATGAGCCAATTCTAACTAGGGTTGGCATTACCACCAAGGAATGGAGCTCATTGACTCCTCTGCAAGCAAAAAAAGATTTCCTCAGAGGAACCGGAGAGCTTCACCAGGGAAGGATAAGTCAGGACCTGGAGTATAGCCTTGAGATAAGTTCACCTATATGGATGCCACAGCATTTTTGTTTCCTATGGGTTTGACCTCAAATAGTTCACAGGAAGAAGTCCTACATGAAAAAAACAAGGAGGGAAAGATGGAGTAAGGATGCATGAAGGACTGAAGTGAAGGCAGAGGTTGGATTTGTTTCTGAGTTGAACAGCTGGCTTGCTGTGTTACTTCGGGCAAGTCACATACTTTGTGACTCAGCTTTCCTGCAAAAATAATCTATCCATCCCTGATGTGTAATAGGCACTGAATCATTAATACTTCTGAGGTTGTTAGTAATATACTAGGAGGGTGCAAGAGGAGTCATGTAAATATCTGAGAGACAGAATTTACTTTTTTTCACCCTCATTTTGTCTTCTCCAACCTGATTTTCTTTTTAGAAGGATACTATAATTAAGCAATTTTCATGTCACTGATGATGCGATTGGTTGTACAGATGTGTAAGTGTCATATATATAATTTTCCCTTTATTTTTCTTTATTGAAATGTATTTAGAAACAACACCTACAAACAACAGCTTCCTGCAGACTTAAATGAGTGAAAAAGCTAAAACATCACAAACAAAACAAGTTTTCAGCATATCTTCCCCTGTTTTGACTTCATTAGCTGATATGTCTTCTTCTCATAACAAAGAAAGTAGCTGTCATATACAGAAGAATTTAAGAAGAAAATTAAAAGAGTAATTATGAGGTCCTTAGATGTCAGAACAAGTTTGTAGTCATTTCCAGAAGCCTAATACTAATAAAGATCTGCATCATATACTCAAGTACATGCACTATTCATGAGTGTTCCTTCTACTTTTTCAATATCCATCACTGAAGGACTCATGCCACCACATGATTCAACATATATTTTCCAGTTAAAGATGCTCAATTTGCTAACTGCCAAGGTGACCATGCAAGGGACACTTTTAAAATACTTAAATAAATAATTAACCTTGAGGGTACAGGATGCTACGTGTGGGACCAGGCATGGGATATGAATATGACTGCATGCCACCTCCAGCTTCTTATCAACATGGAAGCCATGCATTGAGGCCAGTGTACAACACAGTGTCACTGACTCCTTCATGTCCCACCAACCTTGCTGGTCACTGGGCATGTTTACGAGCCAACTTGTATCTCCCCTTGCAATGTTTGTGTGTCTCCTCAGACTCTAATTCAGAGGCTGCATTAGAGGAAGGAACCTGATATAAACACTTTTGATAACTCTTTGAAGGAACATAATGGAATTAGCTCCCTAAGTAGTCACCCAGATATCACAAGTCGGAGAGCATGAGCACACCCTGTTGTGTACTCTATACAAAACTACAATGGGTACATCAATGTTCAGGCCAATAAAATCCCAGTGAGTCTTGCAACCTTGCAAATGAAGAGATGCAAGTACTACATGTAGACCTTATTTTGGGAGTCTAAGGGCTTTATTTGGTTACAGTTTGCTGAACTTACTCAATTTTGGAAACTTGTTCCAACCTGAAAATTGTTATTTGCGGAATGTGAGAAAGGTTTGTGTCAAAGGTGTTGCTGCTACAGCCTATCTCAAAGTCAAGAGGAGAAAAGAAGACACATTTCACCTTCTGCGATACGTGTAAATTGGTTGTTCTGTTTCCACACTGATGTCCAGGCTTGCTAATCTGAGGCAGCAATGAGAGACGTGAAAGAAGTCTATCCTTTTCTTGGACATAATGCTGAGAAACTTTGGTGCTTTTCAAAACACTGTGAAATCCCTTAAGGCAACATATAATTATACTGACAGAGAGGTTAAGTGTGTAATTTCCCATTGTGAAGGGGACATTTTTGCCACTCAGAAGTTAGCCAAAATCAAACTACAACAGATTTGCTTCATAACATTACAGCTTGTCTGTAAAATACAGAAATACTTGCTGGGAGAAATTATACTTATGAGAACAAAGCTCAGCGAAATGTCACATCGCCAAATAATATGACAGAGAAAACCAGCAATTATGCTCTGTTACTTATAATAAGAATCAGCTAAGTGTGTAAGAATGTGTTCCCTTTGACTGTATGAAATATATGTCATTTGCCTTAATCAGCAATTCGAACAATAGCACAGTTAAAAATGTGTGTTTTATTGGAAACAGATATATTTACCCACTGACAATTACAGTTTCACTCTGGATTTAATCTATGCTATTAATCTCTTTTTTCTTCTTTTTGTGTATTTGCTTACGTCTCTATATCTGCACTGCTGAACTTTGCAAGGGCAGGCAATGTCATCTGAACATTTAAAGTGCCCACAGATATATATGAACACAACTATCCATTCAAAAGTTCTCTACCATACAGAAGACTGGAAATCAAGTGAAAATGTTGACTCCACTCTGCTAGAGGGAAAGGTATCATAGCCCAGGACACTTTCTTACCTTGCTGTCTGATAGCCAGAATGGCTATATATTTTCATAGCATGGTTTTCACTGAGGTTTGGCCCCAGGAAAAGTGGTTTTGGTACCAAGTACATAGGAAGAACCCTTAATCATGAATGTATATGACTGCTAGCATAAATACCAACTATTTTCTCTGTAAGCTAGATGGGATGCTGATTACCCCTGTCCTTTTACCTCTACCTTACTAGAGGAACCAGAAGAAATCTAGCAATGTTAACCAATGTTTGAACTCCCTGAAGGTACCTGCCTTTTACAGTCTCCATATGTATTAGACAATGACAGTAAATTAAGAAGTCGAGAGCATTTTCCTAGCTTGAAGGAGCGAATACTAACAGGGTTGGCCAGCTCATGGGTGATCACGGGGGCTATTGTGACAAAAATAAGGGCTTTTGGACATTGAGAGAAATTGTATTTTGGAATTGTCTCTTCCAAAAAACTCTACTTAGTTTGCTGTGCAAGCTTATTCTTCTCTCTGTCCTGGATTATTTACACATCTCTCTCTGGAGATACCAACCAACTACCTCCTTCCTTCGGACCCTGGGAGTCTAAGGTGGTTCAAATCAAGGGGAGTTCACACAGTGTTGGCTGCTCATTTCAAGCTGTGGCTGGCCAGAACAGGAACATCATATGCAACAGCCCACTTGGACAGGAGAGAGACAAGTTAAGAAGGGGAAGGAAAGTCAAACACATGTATTTCTGTCCTGCCATCAAACACACAAAGAAGAGTTCAGCAGCCCTCCAGAGATCTGATAAATTTATCTCCTTCCTGGCAGCTAACAGGCATAAACCTTGCATGTACTGGCAAGTGCTCTTAACACCTCTCTTCTGGGTGGAGGTTGTGTGCTGAACCCAGTAGTCCCCAGTTTTAACAGGACCCTTTAGGCTCTGTTGTAAAACAAATACGTAGCACTTACTGAGACTCACAGCCTTGTAATCACGTTGTAAAGAGTCAAGAAAGATCTCTTAAACTTTTTGTGCTGCTCTGACTTCAGGGATAAACATTCAGGGGATGTGGACAAAAGCATGTGAAAACCTGCTGAAACATGACAGCTGAATTAAAGATGCAGAAGACAATCAGTTGTAACTCCTGGAGCTGCATCCATTCCTCTTGCCTCCAACATAACAGACTGCAACACCTAACTTCACAATTATCTCACAAAAAAAGGGTCTTGCAGTAAATTTTTTGTTATCTCTGTTTCTACAGCTAACTCACTCTCATTCTGTGCTTCACATGAATTATTTTGTGCATGAACTAACTTGAAAAAAGAGGAATTATTATTACTTATCTGCCTGACTCATGTACATTTGAGTCTTAATCATGGAGAATGACATTCATTAAAGGTTACAATATTAAAAATATATTTAGCATTAATTTTTTTCCCCATAAGACTATTGTTACTATTCTATGAGAATTCTATACTATTCCTGTTTGTGTTTTGTTTTGTTTTGCACTGATGGTTCTTTGAGCATGGGAAAATTTTGACAATGCAAATTTAGAAAACTAGGCTGCAGTACAGCACATCAAACTCAAAACAGGTCTAGGCTGCTGTTGCCTCATGGCTATGTAGAAAGTACAGCTACAGGGTAAATAGATGTTTTCTTTTGGTTTCCTTCTGAAATTTTAATCACTTGAATGAACTTGTATTATTTCAATAAGAGTCAAATTCTTGAAATCCAAGTTATTTGGAGCACACTTCAGAAGAACCCTGTGTTTAGGCTGGATTATCCAAAGATCTGCATGCTTTCCAGGAGCACGTCACACATCTGTATCTACCAAGCAAAAAAGTTGGGTTTATTCCCAACAAATGTTTCAGTAGATAAGGTGTCAAAAAACTTCAGAGCAGAATCAAAGAACTTCAATTCTCTTCAACTTCACATAAGAAAGAAGAGAACAAGAAGAGTGAACAAACCCACATAACCATCCTAAAATGAAACCAGACTCTCAGAGTTCTAACTCTTTTTCAAGCAGTTCTAGTAACATCAGATAGACAGTACTGTCTATCACTGAAAGGTCTTACGGTACAGACGAGAACAGCAAAGCTTCTTTCTTCCCACTGTGTACTCTTGATAAGAGGCTATCATTGTAAAAATATAGACATCAGGTGACAGGCACTTGGAAGCAGCTGGCTAATAAAATGAACATAACCCAGCTGCCTGGTTCAGGTTGGAATTGTTATCTCCTGCCCCGAGATGGGATCAAAGGATGGTTGTGAATTTCAGGTTAGCAGTTCAGTAGATGTACCAAGGAGACTGCACATTTTTTTCTGTGCCCATAAACCACTTCAAAACCTGCAACTAAAGCAGTCTAACTGAGAAGTCTTTATAAATGCCTGAAAGATGATCTGTCTTCCCAGTTTATACTCTTCTTAATGTGTTGCCACTACCGGACCACATCCCAAGATGTAAGCAGCCCTCCAATGAGCTTTCCACATTAAAGAACTATGTCAAGGAGTGTGCATTGTTATAATTACATTAAAATGCACCGTACATATTGGAGCTTCTGGGAATGGGCTGCAGGAGGGAGAGCTTCTGACAAAATTGGCAATCAAATCCCTACAATACCATCAGCTTTTTTTAGAGCACAATGAACCCTTTCTCTCTGCTCCCAAACACATCTGGTTTCATTTTTTCTAAATGAAATGTTAGGAGGATGCTCTATCACATCCTTCAGTCAGCTCAGGAGCCTTTCTTTTTCCAACAACAATTAGGCTCTGGAAGTGTCTTCTTTAGTCTGTTCCCCACTCCCTCACCCCCCATCCTCCTGCAGAGCAGTGAATCCCAGCCTTCAGGCACACTTTCTGTGACTCACCAGTGACCTTTGTGCTTTCAAGAACAGCTGTGAGTATGTTGCTCTGTCATCCAAAACTTCTGAAAAGCTTGCCTGAGAGCAACACAGTGGTGCTCTAAACTGCTTGAAAGTGGCCTGCTGGGTATGTCTGAGCTGTATCTAAAGTTCTCAATGCTGCAGATAGCAAGGCTGGTTTTGTAGCAAGCCCTCAAAAGGCAACAGACATGGTCTTAAGCAATCTATAATACCAAGACAAGAAGAAGCCCTGGGCCATCAGAAGTCCTGATGGCAGGGCTTCCTCACCCCACCTGGTTATTCTGTCAGGCTTGTACCATACATTAGCAGAAGATTCTGCATCTGCTCCAAGAAATGTGCGGTCTAAGCAGGGATGATAGAAAAACTTTTATGCAAGTACAACAAATGCATTTAAATGAAAGACTGAGTTTGCAGTAGCCAAAATTAAACTGACACTTTCTTTACTACAACACAAATCATGACTCTATAAAGAATAAGCCTTGTTTGTTTATTGGCAACTCTGCTATCCCGTGTATTCTTTTATCTCTTCAGCAATAATGGGAACAGCAACTTTAGGCCAAAAGAATATCATACATCCTCCTTTCCTAGAAATCTGTCCAAAATGCATGACTCTACTCCTGTCAGCCAAATTGTCACTAGGGTATTTGGCACAATATGTCATCTTCTATGAAATCTACACACTGTGTAGGTGGCTCCTGCATCATATTTCTAACATCAGCCAACATCACCTCTCTCCTTGCACAGCTCAGGATCCTTCACTTCCAGTGGACTGAGTTATGAGACATGAATTCCTCTATGAAATCATTCCAAACACATCTTTAGTCCATTAGTAGTTTGTGCCAGTTGCATCACAGCTAACTAAAGTACTGCAGGCAGCTAAGAACTCCAGCAAATGGTCACATCTGCATCCCCTGTGTCAGGACAGGGGCTCTGGGCAATGTGCATTTACATCTTGGTTGAGGACCATAAAGCAAAACTGAGGTTGACTCATACTGCAAAACAGTAACTGTTTTACATGAGTCTCTTTGCAGCATGCTGTTTGAGAGGGTCTGGGAGTCAATCTTGCATTGTAAGCTGTCCCGTAAATTACAAGATGTTAGTGCAGCATAGTTATAGAGTAGCTCAGGGACCAAACTTTCAGGAGATATAAGTTGGTGTAGCAACATGTCTGGAAAACCCCCTGCATAAAAAAGCAGAGGGACCAGCCAAGCAGATGGTTAGTGATTTTCATCTGTTCTGCACAGGTCTTCTAACAATACTGAAAATTAGTCCCAAATTTGCCTCTAGCTATGTCTGATTTTTCTGTCTTCACCACAGTGAAGAAGGCTACGTCTATGCTAAATGCAATGTGCCAGGGCTCCATGTGCAAAGAGCACAGGAGCATGTGTTCATGCAGCTAAACTCTTCTTCTCACAAAAGAAGATGGCCCTTATCACCCAGCCAGCCAGATACAGACCCCCTGCAATGGAGGGACATCTGTGGGAGATGATTACTTGGCATGACCCAAAGGTGTGCTGGGGAACCTACGCAGTGGTGAACAAACCCATGCTCACACCACTGCTCTGGCTGTTTGATTTGCTCACGTACTTGTATGGTCTTACACTCCTACTTACAGGGGACGCAGAGGTGAAGAGATGTTATTAGTGTCTGAAAACAATCCAGGACTGGAGCCACAAATGAAACTGAGGCATTGTGATGCCATCCATGCCCCCAGCACCGGGTTATGGTGCTAGAGAGCCTTCTTGTTTGAGTGTGCACAAGAGGGTTCCCTACAGCTCTGAGCTGTGCCTTCAGAGCCTTCCCCCACCTCACATCCAGCCATTTGAGGAGATTTCTGCTCTTGGCATTTTAACTTCTAAGCCTGTCTAGAGAAGTGCTTTCTGCAGCCAAATTTATATAAGATGGTAATCAATGCCTGGATTTATATTTGTTCTTTGTCAAGAACTGTACTAATGGTGAACCAGTAGTATCTGCTGATCTGTTCTTTCTTCCACATGTAGGTTTTCCATGTAGGTCTGAGAAAGCCCAAGGCTTTGATTCATCTGAGTCATTGAATAATAGTCTCTAATTAAAAATATATATCTGTCCACCTAAGATGCCTGATGACTAATAAATACCCTTAGGAGAAGAAATCTAACTAGCTAGACACAGCAGAGTCTAGGGAAACCTTCAAAGACAGTATGGATCAAATGACATCTGTAATCAAATGATCATTAGCAGGAGCATTTTGTGTCCTGTTGCAGATCCTGACAGATCACTGTCCTTTCCCCAGCTAATATGCGCTATTAATCTTATTCAAGAAACGATGCTTCACAGCAGGCTTTAAAACCAGGACAATTCAGAACCTGTCAACTCAAAAGTAAAGCACAGCACAGTTATTTGCTGAAGTGATAAGGCGATATATATTCTGAAGACTGGGAAAGTACAAGAAAGCAAGTAAATGCCCTTTTCCACTGCGGCATTAACACAAAACTCTATGTCCCATCTTCTGAAGGAGAAGATTCCTAAAAGCCAAGCTTACAGCTCAAATTAGTATCATGCAATTCAATGGAAAGTCCATAGAAAATCACCTACCAAGGACTATATTTCTTCCCTGTATTGTCCTTTGCTCATAATCCTCCCATGCTCACAAGCAGCTCTCTCACATGCACTGGTGCTGACTCAAGTGTAAAGCATTTACAGTCATGTCCCACAACCTCCTCTATGGATAAAGCTATGATCAGGTCTCTGTTCCTACCTAAAAAATTAACCCATCAAAAAGCAGCACTGAGACTGAAGTGACTGCCTCCACAAAGGTTAAGCAGCTATCTCACTTCCACCGTTATCTGTTGTCTAGTGAGATGTTCTTCATACAAATGGGTTGAAGCAAGGAAAAGCAGGTTCAGAGCACTCATATGATGTGATCAAGCCCACTGTGAAACTTGTTTTTTATCAGTACTTGAACATTTCAAGACATAACTCCTAGTCAGAGAAAATCCAGTATCTTTTTTAACAAGAGGAAACTATCTAAGCTCCTGGTGGAGAATGTTACACCAACTTCCATGTTGTGGGAGCTTCTGCTTGAGTATAGAACAAAAATAACAGAAAGTAGTAACTTTTGCAAGTGTCTTTGCATTTATTTAACTTCCAGGACAGCAGCATTTCTCTGAACTTTCAATCTCTCTACATTACTAGTGATTGTACACACTCATATCAAGAATCCACTTGGCAGCAAGGAGCAGACACAGACAGGAGAGCCTATGAAAAAAAGATTTCCTAGAGTTCCACAGGGCACTGCATACAATCTGTGGACTCCAAGAGGTACTGGACGTTGCTGGACCATAAAGAAGGCATAGAGTAAAGGATCAGGGCTTCCAGGAACCTTAAATAAGTGGAAAAGTATGTGTAAAGTGGGTCAAACCTTAATGAGCAAAGCTGTCCCCAGCCTCTTGTGACTTATATCAAACAAAACAGCAACTCACCCTTTGACCTGGTAAACCAGGGACTCCAGGCTTGCCTTCTGGACCAGCCTCACCCTTTAAAAGTGAAAGGATTTAGAAAGTTAACTGGGTAGGAAAAATTAATGAACTATATAACCACTTCCTAGCTGTTTTGTGCTACTATTACTGCATGACTACCTAGACAACTCTTACCTGATAATTATGTTGTCCTGTGAGCAGAAGAGAATAAGAAAACAGGATAGAGAAAAGTGACAATGCCCTGATTAAATACAGAGCACACAACTATATTTAAATTACATAATTAAAACCAGATTTAGCTAAGTAATGCATCTTCACAGTGATATCAATTTTATAAAACCCAATCAACAGCGAAACACAACAAACAATTCAGAAGTGAGAAAATAGAGAGTATTTGCAAATGAGGCAGTGACAGTCGAACTGCAATATCCTGCAGAGGTGGATTATAAAATATAACTAGAAGAAGCTACAATTAAGTCAAAAGTAAGAATGCTGGCATGTCTAAATTAATGCACAAATTGTGCTGAAACACAAACACACAGGGCCAACTCTTATTTTTCATTTACAAAATGTTCCATCCAGGACCTTGTGGCATAAAGCCAACCCATTTTACAGCAACAGCTCTCTGACCTTCATTACTGATAGCTTACAAGTTAGCAGTGAGTGCCTCTCTGAGATGGTGCTGAATGCCCATACAGCTCTTCAGGACATTAGAAACAGAAAAACAATCAGGTTCTGGATGACAACAGCCTTGAAGCAAAATCTAACTCTGTGCGATGACTGTCCATGTCCTAAGTGCCACCTCCATATGCTCAGAGTGGCCACCCATGTCAGGAGACCTCTCAGCAGTGAAGAAAACAACAGGCTGGGGGAACTGTTTAAGATCTCAGCACCTGAATAATGTATAAAGTTTTGCATGTATGCTTCACACAGGGCTGAGTTGCAGGTTCTGGAAATTGCAAGTGGTGAGAGAAACCACTTACTGGAGGTCCAGGAAGTCCAGGTTGGCCTTGTGGTCCTCGTGGCCCAGGCTCTCCCTACAGAAATGTTTTTTTTAAAAAAAGTGTTAAAATATCTGTATGAAAAAGTATATGGCCACATTACTCGTGTTGGCCGTCTGTGCAGGACCTATACCACCCCTTTCCTTATAGATCCCAAAGAACCAGTGCAGAGACCAGCTGGTTTTCTCCTTAATCCTTTGGCTATTTGAATTATCAGCACTCATTAAACTGCACACAGAGTGATCCACCCACGCTCATTTATCCATAACTGGCTCTTTTTTTTTTCAAAGGTTGTAACTCTGCTGAAGACACTGGACTATCCTGGATATTCCAGTAAAACTCTGTGGGTTGGGGTTCAGTGGTGGAGAAAAGCTTCTACAGACATTTCCCCTGAGCTAGCACAGCTGTGAAGGGCTTTAGAGTATCATTTATATGATATGTCTCACTATGCTAAATAATAAATACAAATCATGCACCTACCAATACAAAATCAAAATTTAAATACTTTTTATTTATATGGAGGACTAACAGACTGAAGCAATGGGTGTCTCTCCCCTGTCTGAGTGCCCAGGTTGAGAGACAAACGTGGCAAATACTCAAATGCAGTTTAACTTTCATATTAACACTTCCCTGGACTTAAAAGAATTGAGTAGCTGACTCTGAAATTTATACTTCTCATTCATTCCAGATTCGTTGCACCTGAAAAAGACATTGCCCCTTTTACTTTCTTGTTTATTTTCTCCACTATAAATAGGAAAACTTGTTTCTTGATGGCCTGACAATGCTTCTATCCACCTTACTTCTGAAGCATAATTTTGAAGCAAAATCTAATCTAACTGGTAATTTAACTACATAAAAGCATCTTAGCAACAGGAGAATAGATATCAAATCTCTCTTACTTGCTCTCCTTTTAGGCCTTCAGTATGCACCTGAAATAAAAATGTAGAGTCATGAAGGAGAAAAAGAGGAAAGACAACTCAGGAGGTACCCGGGGTATGATGGTCCCCCACAGTGTCATTTTGTCTCCTCGCCATTCCTTCAGGATGCGCAATAACTGCTACAGCTCCTCAAACCCTGCTGCAGGCTGCGGGATACTTTCTATTTAAACAGCTCAAACTGACACAAGGTTTGCTCATAAATCTACCTATGAAGTGATTTGTGTGGCTGTATAAACAGTAAGAACTTAAAAGTCATTATCTCATCCTTATAAATGCTTGTAAATTCCCCTGCTCTTGTCTTATTTTAAATTACAAAGCCGTGTTGAATGAAGAAGGCATCATGCCAACAGCAGGCTGACTTTCAACATGTGCTTGATTCAGACCTTCCTTTAGCCTCTCCATGCCTCTGTAGTCACTGTGACTGACAGATGTCAGTCTTCTTGGCCTGTGTTCCACCCACCTCCTGGAACTTCAGGCTCATTTTCAGGTGTTATCTTCATATCTTCCATATCTTCCAAAACCTCTTAGCAGCTACTGTCACATCACTAATTTCACGTTTAAGCAGGACAGTAAAAGGCTGTTACTCAAACAGGTTATTTTCAGAGCTCTCTCTTTCTCCCTCCTTTGTTTTCTATCACATTCTGGGTAAGAAAATAGCCTTCTACCTTTCTCATGATGATCAGGGAGCTTCTCATTCTTGTCTTTAGCAGCCAGCCTTCTTTGGCACAGTGATACAGTTAATGTTGCTGGACTCAGTGGCCCTTTAATGGTTTCCATCAATAGCCTAAGAGTGCTGTTTCCTGATTTTAGTCCTATTTATTTTGCAAAATTTATTGGGCTTGTGTGGCAAGGTTTTGGTAGCATGAAGGGCTACAGGGGTGGCTTCTGTGAGAAGAGGCTAGAAGTTTCCCCCATGTCTGATAGAGCCAGTTCCAGTTGGCTCCAACACAGACCCAGAACCCACTGCTGTCCAAAGCTGAGCCCATCAGTGACAGTGGTAGTGCCTCTGTGATAACAGATTTAAGAAGGCAAAAATAACCTGCTGGGCAACAGCAGACAGGAGAGAGAAGTAAGAATATGTGAGAGCAACAACTCTGCAGATACCAAGGTCAGTGAAGAAGAAGGGGGTGGAGGTGCTCCAGGTGCCGGAGCAGAGATTCCCCTGCAGCCCGTGGTGAAGACCATAGTGAGGCAGGCTGTCCCTCTGCAGCTCATGGAACTCTACGGTGGAGCAGATATCCACCTGCAGCCTGTGGAGGACCCAATTCTGGAGCAGGTGGATGGGCTCAAAGCTGGCTGTGACCCCATGGGAAGCTGACACTGGAAGAGGCTATTGTTGAGAACTGTCTCCTGTGGGACGGACTTCCTGCTGGAGCAGGGGAAGAGTGTGAGGAGAAAGGAATGGCAGAGACAATGTGTGAAGACCTGACCGCAAACCCCATTCCCTGTCCCCCTGTACCACTGGGGAGGTAGGAGGTAGTGAAATCAGGAGTGAAGTTGAACCAGGGAATAAGGGAGGGGTGGGGGCAAGGTGTTTCAATATTTAGTTTTAGCTCTCATTACCCTACTCTGATTTTGACTGTGAATAACTTAAATTAATTTCCCTAAGCTAACTCTGTTTTGCCCATGATGGTACCTGGTGAGTGATCTCTCCCTGTCTTCATCTTGACCCACGAACCTTTTGTTCTATTTTTCTTGCCCTGTCCAGTTGAGGAGTGGAGCGATAGAGTGGCTTTGGTGGGCACCTGATATCCAGCCAGGGTCAATCCACCACAGAAAGTAAAGTGGATACTCCCCAGCTGCTTTGTTACCAGCCCCTGTAAAATTCAATTCTAGACCTCTCCTCTGCATGCTTTGTGGTAAATCTTTCTCCTTTCACTTGGAGATGACCTCTTCATACAGACAATACTAACCCCGGGCATCTTTATGTCCCTGCTAGTGACACCTCTGAGGTCACTGAAGGCATTGCTGAAGGCAGAGGGATGCACAAAGCATTTAAATTTAGAGCCACAGGAAAGATCAACCCCTCTCTCCTATTTTCTCAGTTTACCTTTTTATCACTGCTTTCCTGATTTCAGCACATCAGCTCCTAGTTGTCTCATATTCCACCAGGACTTTTTCAGACAGAATACAAGGAAAGATCATTCCCCCTCAACAGAAATTTCCTTTTTCCTCTCCCTTCCCAACTACCACATCCAGCCCATGTCAAAGGCACTCAGTCATTCAACTCACTTCCAAACTTTCATTTGCTTTTATAATTTTCACAGGCTCTCCTTTTCAAAGGCTACTAGGCATCAACTCAGCAACTGTCCTGGAAACCACACCATCCTGACACCTTAAACTTCACTTTTTTTTTGAAAAAAACATTTAAGAACACCTCTCATTTATTAAAATCCTCCCATCCCCAGCTCCCACCTTCTCTTCCCATGCAATAATGCCCACAATGTTTGAGAAAGCTAAAAAAAAATTCTTACTGAAGAGCCAGGCAATCCTGGAAGTCCTGGTTCACCCTGCAGGGAAACATGAAAGAGATGAAAAACCATAAGAGAACACAACACAGAACAATACATAACCTAATAGACAAAAAAGTAAACCTCCAAGTGTGTTTTTCAACTGCTGTTCTACATTCTTATTTTCAATACCAGCCTGTAATTAATAGATACGATCATGCAATCCCAAATAACCCTATTTTCCCTACCCTGCAGATGAATACATGCAGGAATTAGTTGTGTTCTGTGTTACTGTGATGTTACACACTGATCTTAATGACATTTAGTGACTTAAAACAAATGATGCACTGGATGAACATGAACATTAAATTCAAGCTTCAAAAATCTTATAATTGGTGCACACATACCACACAAATAAACCTGATTGATGCTGCAGGATGGATATTTAGGGGCCAAAATACTTTTGCTTGTTAATGAGCAAAAAATCTTTGCAAAAAGAAAGAAGTGAGAAATGGTACCTTTTTCCCCAAAGCCATTTTATAGAGCAGAATCGTGCTATAAGTGTTCACAGGACTCTGAGGTGCCGCACACGCTTTATATGATTTATTGCCATCTAAACTATCAATTTGTTCCAGCACATCTTTTCCAGCAGTGTCCACTATTTATTACGCTTTAAATCTAAGCCTCCAGGAGGTATCTCCTTTACTTTAGGTCCAGACTAATGCAAAAATTATCATATAGCTTCCTTTCACACTCTATTTATTCATTACTCACGTAGGTCTCTGAATGACCCAACACGTCTTTCATGCTATTTCCTCTAAAGACAAGTTTAATTACTATTTGTTATTTATTCTAAAGAGAGTCCATACTACAGCAGAATGACTGAAGAGACACACATCAGCTGCACTGAAAGTAATGGAGCAAGGAGGTAAACATATTCTGGAAGCATCAAATGCAGCTACCTCAGAAATATGTATGAAGTGTTACGAACTCAAGACTGGTATCTACTGCATATATGCTGGGGCACAAAGATCTTGTGGCTGCTTATCACCACAGTGGATGTACCCTGCTTGTAGGTGCTTCTGAAACTTCACCTATAGCTGGTGAATCTGAGTGGGAAAGCAATGGGAAATAGGGAGATTTGCTTCTGATCTCTGCATTCTTGGGTAAGGCTCACTGCTTTATCTGGAGGAAAAAAAGAAAATCCAGAATTGGGCATGCCTTCCCAGTCATGCCAAAGAAGAGAAAGGGCTATACCAAAACCACAGTGTCACCTCTAGCAGAGAGGGAAACATACGGCTGCCCTGGAAACTCTAATGACTGTAAAATAATCAGGTCAAAATTGCTACTGAGAGCAGTGAATAATTATTTTGCAGGTAGGAGGGTTGGGCTTGTTTGCTTGGCACTTTCTGAGTCAGTTCTACATCTTCTGGGTCAGAAAACTGGTGTCTACACAAACACACTGACATTTCTAGTCACCTTTCTTTGGTGAAGAAGATTTCCTTGGCCAAACTACTTTCTATTTCATTCTACTCCCACTATGAGGGTTAAACCAAGAGTAGCGGAGCTATAACAAGATATGATTTAACACTCACTTATACCCATTTCAGACTGAAGCAAGATCAGAAAAGTTAAATGTTTAAATGCACAAATGCATATAAGCTTCACTTATACACAACTGAGATAAATATTAGGCCAAAAGACCTGATATTCCAGCACTGGCAGTCCAAGGAGGAGTTAATAAATGTGTGTGCAAACCCTTCCCCTGCCTCCAGTCACAACTCACCTTTTCTCCTTTGGTCCCACTGGCACCTGGAGGGCCCGGGCTGCCAGCAGGGCCCTATAAACACGTAAAACAGAAAGAAAAATCATTGGTTTACATAATGTGGGTCATCAATTGCAATTGCCTTTAACATACAGGAGAAAAATAAGGCTGCAGGTTTGGGTATCGGCAGCACAGTTATGTCCCATTGAGCTGGAGTAGGAACTAATTCAACACAAAAGGCTGCTTTGGCTCTGATGCATGGAGAGGAAGGGGAATAAGGATGAAGATGCTACAGCAACCACGATATAAGCAATCCAATTTTAGCTGGTTCAGAAGGATTGCAGCTCAGGGAGTGCATCTGTGTCAAACACAAAATTTAGGATAAAATTCAGGCATGAAGATGTGCCCACTGCTAGGTGTCTAGACACAAAAAAGGCAAAGAAACTTCAGAAAAACCCAGCTTTTTTAATAGTGTGTCATTTGGAGAAATTGTTCCTTAGAAGTAGTAAACCATCAGCATCCACCTTCACATCCCTCTGCAATTTCTCACTTCATCCACATTTGCTGCAAGTATAAACCAGTCCTGTAAACAATGTAATGGGCATAGTGAACATAGTTCATTGTGATTTCAGTGGCACGTCTAGCACCAGAAAACATTTCCATCTTATAAGGATAGTGATAAACACTAACTAGACAAATATTTCTCGGTATAGGGGAAACTGTGGCTGAGAAACAGAGCAGAAGTGATGATTAACTGTCAAATCCCTTGTGCAGAAGCAGAAAAGGACAGTGCAATATTCTCTATCACTTCACAGAGAGGACGATGCAGATTTAACAAAGATTAAAACTGCTAATGACATTATAATTTGTGATAGAAATACAAAAGACATGTCTGATATGGAAACAAAAACACCTCCCAACAGAGTCAAGTGGAAACTCCAGCTGCTAGAGGAGCGAGAGCAAGGCACTGGAGCAGCAGGTGGCTGCTGTGCTGGTAAAGCACGTTCAGCTCAGACCCCAGCAGCCACTTTGTCTGTGTGAGCAGCAGGATCAACCACCTGAAGACAAGCTATCCTGAGGATTTGACATGCAGCTCTTCCACCTCTGCAAACACAAAAAACGTGCCTCAAAATGATCATTTCCAGACAGGGAAATAGCAAGGGCTAGTGAATAGGATGCAGATGCAGCAGCCTGGAGGCTTCAGGCTCAAGGGTGGCAGTGATTAGCTGCATGGATTTTGGCAAATCACTCTGCTTCTTACTCTGGCTTTCACTATTTAAACCAGAAGATCCCTGAGAGTAAAGGATGCCTCTCATTAGGTATCATACTCTGAGTAATGAAAACAGTCTTGTGGGATCTCCAGATAGCAATTTTAGACAAAGCATTGTTTGTCTAATCAGCAAAAATGTGCTGATCTTTTAGAGCATTTTCTGGTTTCAACTTGTCTTAAAAATGTAAAGAGTTCCAAACTTTTCTTATTGAAAACAAATATATTAAAGACAGTTCTGCCCCTTTTATGTTGTGGGAGAAGAAAAAAGAGTTTATAAAAATCAGACTTAAACAACTGAATTTTTATATCTGCTTCCCTGTGTCTTCAATGAAAATTAAGACAAACATCTAACCTATCATGTTTAAAGGACTGGCATTTCCTTTAAGTGTATTTTGCATCACAATTTAATTCTAAAAGCAAACAAACAAAAAAAGAAAACTGACAACACAGATCCTTAGAATAAGGAGTACAAAAACTGCTGATGCAGTGGGGTCCTGGCATGACTCAGCAGCCACCCAAGAAAAGTCTCAGTTTTAGAGTCAACTTCCACTCATTCCATAGAAAAGCCTCCAGCCATTGAGTATTTGCCACGTACCTGTCTCCCCTCCACACCTGGCTTTCCAGGGAACCCGTCTAGGCCTCGTTCTCCCTGGAGAGAGAAGAGAAGGAATCACTATAACCCAAATCTGCGGTCTCTAACTCACTATTCTGCAAGGGATGTGCATGTTATCTGCTCCAAGAGTAAGAAAAAAAGAGAAATTCAAACCAGTCCAACAGAGAAAATGGCTAAAGTCCCCACATCTGTACTAAGAAAAGATTCTGGGAGCTTCCGTCCAGTACCAAGGAGGTGAACCAAGTGCAATCAGTAGGAAACTTTTATCCTCCCTAACTTTGCTAGCTGTTGGCATTTGTCCATCTAGAAAACTTAGCACCAGATATGTGGGATGTGAATTTAGAGACAAAAAGTGGTTGAGGATGAGCTTTCCACATAGGCATCCTTCCTCTGTCTGCTAAGGTGGGTTAGGGTTCGTGTAAACCGGACAAAGTGCAGCAGAAGATCAGCCCAAAATAGCTCTTTCAAAAATAATGAATCCACAATCCAGCAACAGTTCATTTTTACCCAGATAAGAAAAACCTTTCAGTTTTCACCTTAGCTTTCTGTAACCTGGGGGAACAATTAATCTATCCCTATATGTCTTCAATTGGAGAGTAGACAGTCAATCTATTCAACTACTTTATTTGTAATACCTGAAGGTTTTTTCCCCTGCACCTAGCCCTGACTTTCTCTCACTACAGTTTCAGACTAGTATGTTTTTCTCTAACCCCCTACAAAGAACAGACTGTTCCGTTTATCTTTACAGTGGCCTTTTATGTATTTGAAGACTTACAAAACGCCTCCTTCAGATTTCTCTAACAACCTCAACACTTTCACCTTTTCTGGCTGGGCATGTTTTTCAGACCTGATCATTTTTGTTGCTCTCATTTATGCAATGTCCAATTTTCCCATGTGTTCACCGTAGCTAGGTGTCCAAAGCCAGACACAGATGAGGCTAACTTGGAGCAAAAATGTTTCATAGAGCATTCTTCTGTTTAAATCCCAGGATAATGTTTACTTTACCCCAAACCTCATTCTGCAAGAGACCTCCTTAATCGGTTGTTCTCAATCTGTAGCAGTGTGCAATTTGTTGTTCCATGTATAGGAAGTATCCTGCAGCTGCCCCTTCTCAATGTCATCTTCTGCTTTGGGGGACTATGTTTGAATTCCGACCCTGACCTCCACTATGCTTCCACATTCAAACTTTACATATTCCACATTGTATAATCCAGGTCTTTGACAAGAGATAATGACCAGATCAATGACACACTCCTACTGAACTTCACTTTTCTCTTACAGATTCTAGCCCTTGTCCATTCCAGCCTCTTTAGTTTAAAACTCTTTGAAACAGGGACTTTCTCTTTCTGTGTAAATGCTTAAGCCTCTGTAAAATGAAACACTGATTTTGCTTGGACCTGCACAAACAGCTGAATAGAAATTACCAAATACACACACTCTCTGCTACTGTTAACATAAATGTGCATGTAAAAACAGATTCTAAAAGTATGAGTGACAGCAAAATATTAGTTTTATTCTATTTTTTAATGTTTCGGACATTTTAATATCCCACAGAATCCCTATTAGACCTCTCTTGCTATGTGCAAATCCACACTTGTGACACTGGATTTAATTACCTCCTTTTGAAAACTGCATTGACTCAAACAGTCAGAAAATGGACTTGTAAATCAATTTATTTCTTTTTCCCCTTTAGAAAGTCAATCGGTCTTGTAACGGAAATGTTATTTCAAAATGATGCATCCAAAGCATGAAAATAGAGAGACCTGTACCCTTCAGAGAGCAGCTGAAAACCAGCATCAGACATCCAGATTTACTTCTTTTTGGGCAATAGTTTCCACATTCATGGTTTCCTTTGCACTGATTGAACTAAGAGTATCCTGAATTTGAGAGTTTCAGTAAGCCACAGTCTAGTGGTTTGCTGACAAAAATGTGTGCTGTATTCTCAGGAGAATTTTTAACATCAATACACTGCAGCAAAAGAGTACTTCACACATGCTGCTTTAGCTGCCAAAACAGAAGAGTGTCAATTTTTTGCTGCTAGTAATGGGGGCTGGGAAAGGCAAATGTATTATTTATACAAAAGTGTACAATAAAGTTGTTTGAAAACAATCCAAAACCTTGTGCTTTCAGTTGTTTCTTCAGAAAAATCTGTCATAAATATTTTTTCCATTCTTTGCAAAAGGCTAGAGAAAGGTATTTTTTTTCCCTCCAAAAGAAAGAACACAATAAAAGTTTTATTCTCAAATTTTCATTTCAAGATCCCATTTCATTCCTCTATGCTCTACTGGATTTTCTGCTTTAACCAGGGGAATAAAATGGTGAAGAGTCGTAAGCAACCGGGGGCAATCCCAATTCCACACAAACTTCAGTGCTGTTTTCTGACCTCTAGCAGTTAGAAAGTCTAGTGATTTGTTGGGCAAATGATTTCCCAAGAGTCTACAGGGACCTGGGAAAGACTGGAGGAGAGCAAACCCACTGCACAGAGGGACTTGGCAGGAGCAGACCAGCCCTGCTGCCTCCTTACATGAGATCTTCTCCAATACAGCAAGGATTTACTGGATGGAGACATGTTTATGCAGCAAAAGCAATGTCCCATACCATCAAACTGCTGCACATGCCTATATTAACATGCCAAGTATCATATACATATGTGGCTTATGCAGGAAGGGAAGTGAATCGCACTTATCTCTGCAGAGTCTGTCCTGGGGCCTACAGCAAGCCCATCGGGTGCAAAGGGACATGAGAGATCACTCACACTGTGCAGTGCCTCTCCTGAAGTGCAAGGGTAACAGAGAATGCACAAATACAGGCTGGGTGGAGAAAGGGCTGAGAACAGCCCTGAGGAGAAGGACTTGGGGGTGTTGGTTGATAAGAAGCTCAACGTGAGCCGTATCCTGGGCTTGCAGCCCAAAAAGCCAACGGTATCCTGGGCTGCATCAAATGCAGTGTGACCAGCAAGTCGAGGGAGGGGATTCTCCCCCTCTACTCCACTTTCATGAGACCCCACCTGGAGTACTGTGTCCAGTTCTGGTGTCCTTAACATAAGGAGGACATGGAGCTGTTGGAGCAAGCTGTTGGAGGAGGGCCTTGAACATGATGAGAGGGCTGGAGCACCTATCCTATGAAGACAGACTGAGAGAGTTGGGGTTGTTCAACCTGAAGGGGCTCCAGGAAAGCTGGAGAGGGACTTTTTACAAGGGCAGGTAGTGATAGGACAGGGGGAAACAGTTTTCAAACTGAAAGAGGGGAGATATAGATTGAATATTAGGAAGACATTCTTTGCTGTGAGGGTGGTGAGACACTGGCACAGGTTGCCCAGAGAAGCTGTGGTTGCCCCCTCCCTGGAAGTGTTCAAGACCAGGCTGGATGGGGCTTGGAGCAACCTGGTCTGGTGGGAGGTGTCCCTGCCCATGGCAGGGGGGGGGATCTAGATGATCTTTAAGGTGTCTTCCAACCCAAACCATTCTGTGATTCTGTAATACTGAATTTGGAATCCTCACTATAAAACCTCAGTATTTACATCGGAGCTCTCAGCACATAAGAATGTAGTGGCAGGATGTATTATGGGATATTTAGCTTCTTTTCCATAGTAGGGTGAAGATTCAATAGACCAATATTCAGCACATGGGCTATTGCTCTCATCTAATATAATAAACACTTTTCTCCTCAGGCACAAAGAAACACAGGTTGCGTAGGTGTCAGTATTCAAGTTACAGACCAAAGAGCAGACAAGGAAATATTTGGCCTGTCGAATTTACGCCCACTGTTTTCACAGTAGTACTGCCTGGTAGAAGTTAAAGCAATGGCAGTGGATGCTCTGAGACCAGAATTAAAGCCTTGGAAAAAAGCACAATTGTTGTAGCAGAGATCTGGCTGCTCCAGAAAAAATAAAATAAAATAAAATAAAATAAAATAAAATAAAATAAAATAAATAATAATAAAAATAAAATAAAATAAAATAAAGGGGAACTCTAATTGTGCATATCCTTTAAATGAAACAAAACCTAATTCATTTCTTCCCCACTTAATCTTCCTCTAGCTTAGTCAACTGCCTGCCCACACGCAGCTTCAGCTTCCTCTCCCATCATAGTGATGTCAGAAAGATGGATTTTCTTCCAGGAGCTAAATATTCCAGCAGATTAGACAACCTTGCCTCCAGAAGAGCAGTGGAGGCACTGGCTAGACATAACACACTGAGCCAGAACTGCAAAGGGCTGAGGCAAAAGCATGAGGAGACAGAGTATGAACCAGCCTTTTGCTGTGGCTGCAACAGCAAGGACAGATAATATGGAACATGGACACCTTAACACATGGCAAAGCAGAACACAGATTCTCACACTAAGGTTCTATTGGTTATTTTTGCCAGTAGGCAAAAGCTTGGTGTAAATCTCCAGGTTTCTTCTTTAGAAAGAGATGGAGACTGAGGAACGGGAACAAGGCCACACTAGGAAGCCAGTAACTTCCTCCTTTGCACAAACACATATAGGCTGGTGTCACTAAAGACAGCTTGGACACAGGGAAAGCTGTCAAACCAGCACTGAGATATTCCTGTCTCAGGACCAGCTGAAGACATAAGCAAGGCAGGACATTGCTCAGGGCTGCAAGTCATTCAGAAGTGGCAAGAAAGGTCCTGCTGCTTGTTTTGCCTACAGAAAGGTGTGACGGGTCAGGCTGAGAGCCTGGTGATGCCCTATTTCCAGCTGCTTGCTGGGACACAGCAGTGGGTCAGCACCCACCTCTCCTGTCAGGGGCAGCAAAATGGATTTTTGGTGGTATTTATGAGGAGTCTTGACCACTGCCTGGCAGGTCTGCAGCAGAGTGTGGACATATCTGAGGTCCCTCTGAACACAACGAGCAAACTGAAATAATGAAAGACTTTGTGTCTGCCCACCTCTCCTTTTGAATGCTTATTTTGGTTATAATAGGTACTTGGCCTCTTTCTTGAACCATGAACGTGGTTCAAATCCCAGAGTGTCCTGTGCTGTGTAAGATAACTATTCCCAGACAGGAGAGAGCAGAGAACTGGGGAGCAGCACCAGTTGAATGAAGACTTTAACATAAAAACTACCTGGTACTTGTTAAAAACCAAGCTTACAGTGATGAGAGAAGATGGAAACATTGGAAGGTGGATAATCTGAGCAACTAGCATGAGGTGAGGAAATGATGGATGCAGAAGTGGTCAGCAGCAGTCAGTGGTCATTCACAACTCTCAGGTGGTGCACACAGCGTGGACAACCTGCTAGATCTCTCCAGTGGCTTATCTGTACTCTACTCCTCCTCTCTCTCCTCCATTCCTGGCTACATACAGACAAGAAGTCCCTAAATGTGTGCTCAGCAGACAGCAGAGATCTATAAAGCCCTCCTGCACTCCCATGGGAGGTCATTCCCAAACAGCACCAGTGCAGTGAGGAAACTCCATTATCAATCAACTGGTCTGGGAACCCACCCCACCTAATGGGCAAAGGCAAAGGGCAGCCTGGCTTTTCTTAGCATGCAGCAGGAATACCTTGTCTCCTCGAGTTCCCTTTTCTCCTCTTTCTCCTTGTAGACCCTAAAAAGAAAAAGAGCAAGAGATTATAAAGCTCAATCCAAGTAGAGGCATAGTTACCTCCTCTAATTACTCACTAAAACACTGCGTGTCTGTACAACCTATTCAAGTGAACCTCAAGGACATTTTCTGCATTGCCAGTCCTCAAAGTTGGCCACGAGCATGGTCTAAGCAGACGCACAGAGCAGGGATGACCTGTGGGCCCGAGAACATCTGTAATATTATATTGCCCGCAGACACACGACCCTTCTGCCAACAGCAGCGTGGAGGGACAGGGAACACACCACAGCTGCAGATGGTCTGGAAAACAACCAAGACTCTGCATTTTTCATGTTGCTCGTAAACAATGAGGACTTAGGTAGAGGATGATACTGATGGAAAAACCTATTGCATAAACAAGCAAGAATGCCCATTCCTGGTGGTTTTGGATGCGGTAGCTAGGCAGACAGCAGGTACCTCTGAGAACTGGCAAATACTTAGATAATCCCTGTCCTGGAGGCCCAAACACATTTTTGTGCTGTGAATCCAATAGCAGCATTCATCTGGACTGCATAATTCATCTCCTCCCAGGTCTACCAGAACCATTCGCTGGGGCTTGGTTTGATGAAAGAGTGACGTTAATACAGGCGATCAACTCAACAGGCAGGAACAGATTTCACCTTCTCTTGGCACAGGAAGAACCTTGTATTTCACCTTTACTGTAGCAACAGAGCAACCAACTAATGACTACAGGCAGACAAACACGCTCCATCAGTAGTGACCTCTTTAAAACTGCCAAAGCTTAAAATGTTTCTTATTCTAATAAATATTTAAACTTCAATTTACTTAACACTATAGTGGAGGCTTACCTCCAAGCTATTGAGAGCTGCATGTCTGGGTTTATTTGGCCTGTAGGATGATTTAGATAATTATGATTTTCAGATTTCAAGCCATGATTGACTGTGAGCAAACAGTACAGCCCTGTCCACCTCTAATGACCCAAGCTAAGTGTGACATCTTCCCACACTGTGATGCAATAATGCCACTATTTCCAAAAAGCAAATGACAGGAGGTTTAAAAATGTGACTTCTTTAATACACTAATAACTATGGGGACCTCATGTAGTCTATGATTACTGCCTTGCTCCTCCCCAGCAGCCCAAGCCAAATGTCAACCTTAATCAACAACAGGGCACTACATGTGAATGCTTTGCTTCTTGCACAAAAAGGTGACTTAAGAACCAGAAAGGAAGTGTCCTTATAGCTTTTTCTATTTATCTCATTAATATTGCAAGGGTCTATGGCATGGGCAGGTAATGCCACCACTGTATTCATCATCTTCAAGCCTAATACAGTTCAGCCTTAGACCATACAGGGAAACAGCATGAACCTGGGGAAAGGCAAAAGTGCTCAAGCTCTTGTGAACACATTGGACTCCTTTGTAGTGAGTTGGAAAGCAAATCCTTGGCTGGCACAGGGAAACCTTTCAGTGTATGAACCATGTCTATCATGCCACTAGAGCACTGACATACAGTTGGGTCATTAAACCTTAGAAAATCCAATCAGCCTTTACAACACCAGCTTAAAGGCTGCCTCCATAACTACCAAGGTGAGACCACAAGACAGAGATGGTAACTTTATAGAATCTGATTTATTTTGGCCTTTCTGTCTGTTTATTCAAGGCAGGTTTGTCCCCTGATCCCAAAGCCCTGGCAGTTTTGAAAACTTACTGAGAGGTGGTATTTTTTTCTTGGTGTTATGATGTTTTTGAGCACCATATAAATGGTGCATCAAGAGACCAATGTAAATGCAACACAAAATCACCAGCTGTTACCTCAGTAATCAAACAATTTCTATTGACATCTCTCTACTAGCCACAGGTCTGTTCTCATTTAAAGAAGTCAGGAGAAACTCAGTGCAGTCAAGAAAATGTCAGTATTTGGGTATGGTATGGGCAAGTGGTCAGACATACCCTATACTGCTTGATTAAAAACAAAAAAGAACAACAAAAAAAAGAAGAAAATAGAGGAGAAGAACACTGAAAAAGTGAGGAAAGTTTCTAGAGTGTCAAAAATTTCATAAGAGCCATGACTTACCGGTGCTCCTACATAGCCTTTAATTCCTGGAAGACCTGGTTTTCCCTCAGAGCCCTGACAAGGAATTGAAACACAGTAAAATACCAGAAACTGTTTCACATAAAAATCCAAGAATAAAAACAGTTACTCAGAAATGCAGCTTGTGCTCCTGGGCTCACAGGGGGCTGTTGAGGCGGCGTGATTGAGCTCATGAACACAATGTTGGTGGAACAAAGCACAGGTGCACATTGCTGCCCGTGCTGCAGCAAAGGCTGTATCCCAGCAAAAACAAACAACAGATTTCAAATTATTATATATTCGGAAGAGTAAATGAATAGAAACACATCAGAACCATATTCTCCAATGTTTATTTTCAGCATAAGACAGAGAAATTCAAGAGAACCAGGAACATTTCAGCAGTTCTTCAGCTGGTTGCACACTGACTCTCTCCCTGGAGAAGGTAAACTGAAATGGAGAGAACTCTCACTGTGTGCTTTTATATGCCTTGAAATGCCAGCAATTGGTCTGGACCCTTGGCTGAACTCAAGCAGCCCTCAGAGCCATTCTACGGAGAGAGCCTGGGCCTGATGAGGTGGCTGTGAGAACCAGTTATATCTATTATAGCACCTATTTGGCCAATTATTTTGTTACATATCTCACTTTTCTTTCTCCTTTCTCATCTTATTAGCTCCTGTACTGGGTGACTATAGCGGATAAGGCTTCAAAATAGATCACAACATGGTTTTTAAATAATTTCTATGTTTCATATTAATAGATGTTTCTTATTAAAAAAAAATATTAAAATGTGAGATGTGTTTGCAATGAACTCTTAGCAGAACCAAGGTTTTTTTATCCCAGTGCAAGTACCCAGGGGGCTGATCATGTCACACCACTGTCTACACTTGCCTTAGCCCAAATGACAAACTCATTTGAAGCAGTCATTAAGTACAGACCTGGCAGGCTGGCTGGACTGCACTTGGCTAGTGTTCCACCTCTGCTTTAAGCAAGACATTGCCTAAACTGTCCCCTCCCTCTGCCAGAGAGGACTTGAGTGGTTAAAGCAGATGAAGCCATGCCCTGGAGCTTCTGAGCAGTTCATCAGCCCAGCTGTAAAGTGGATGAACCTGTGTCAAGTATGGAAGTGAACCACATAGCAAACTTGGGGGGCAGATTCACAAGCAGGTTAACAAGAGCTGGAATTAGGCACAAGCAAAGGTGGCTCTGGGATCTCTACAACATCAGGCACCTGAGGACCTCTGCAAGGTCAGGGAGCTGTGCAAGTCCTCTAATAGGAGAGGGAGAGCAGCAGGCATGCACTTAAATTTCTGCCTTCAGCCCACAGAAAAATGCTTCTATCAAAGTCTAGGCAAAACCTCTACAGAAATAGAGAACTGGTCCAAGTTGTCCAAACTATCAAAGTCCAGCTCAGTACCATTACATAAAACATGGTTACAACACTCGGCAAAAATTAGAGCTAGTGAAGCTGGGTTTATCTGGATGAGAAGACTTCCTGATCCCACTCAAGTCCTGTGCTGAGATCATGTCTGGTAAACCATAGAAGTGTGAGACCTCCATCAGCTGAAGCAAACAAGAAGGAAATTTGTAAAACTGAAACTCTTACCTAATACTTTATATATCAAAGGCTTGATTCTTTTTCCCCCTCTCCCTCTGTTTTTTCTATCAAGTGCAGATAACTGTCAGTTCAGATGGGAATGCTACAGCTAGGTCAGTGCCATAGCAATGACAGCCACAAAAAAATCTCTTTAACCTTTTATTAAAGATACAGAAAAAAAAAAAGAAGGAAAAGATTGAATATTTGCTGCAGGATTTTACAGGCTAAAGGGCCTGGTATCAAAAATTCAAGCTTTGTTTCACTGCTATAATATTATACAATGAGGGACCTGTGCTATTTTTTCTCTGGACCCACTTACTCCATTTAAATTGACCTGCCAGGTCCCACATCTTTTTGTAGAATCCTTCTCCACTGACCAGTGGATATTTCTTGCCATCTCAGATGACCATGGCATCTTTTATAACCAGAAGTTCCAAGACTAATTATCACAAGGCTTACTTTGAGAGCTCTTATTTGCTTCTACCAGCTCGTAGCCAGCAAGATCACACATCCTTCTCGGTGAGCAATGAAGTTCACCCACCAGGTTTGATGAAAAAAAATAAAGCAACCCACCAAAAAAACACACACATCTTTATCATGAAGACAACTGAGCTAGGAACAATCTTCCCTGGAGACTTCACTGAGCAGCAACAGCAGTAAAACCAGAGATGACACAGTGAGGCCATTTGATGCCTTTAACCATGTACCCTCCTGGGCTCATCATCCATTACAGCACCTCTGTGGATTGAAGTCCTATTACCAGAAGTCTGTAGGACCCTTATCTATGCTACTCGAAGCTTCACACAATTAATAAGGTCTGTAAAAGTTCCTTAAAAGAAAGAAAGTGTCGGCAATTCCCACTGAAGCAAAAGACTCAAAATCCCTCAGCCAAGCAGACAAACAGGGGGCTGAATTTCCTGGGGTGCACATACAGCTACTGTGTGCACTACACTTGCCTGGCTCAATGCAAATGAGGATGGATTGAACTGGGAATGACCATACCACAACCGACCAGAGAAACTGCAAGGTAGCTCTCCATGGAGCCTGGGGTAGAACCCAAAGCCACTGTATTGATGCTGGCCATTTTAAATAAAAATAAGTGATCTGGCAAAAAATCAATCATTACAACAGTAATTGGAGATGTGACCTTTCCAATTTCTCCATCTCTGTTCATCTCTACACACCTCATTCCTCACTGGCAAGGTGGTTGGGCTTTACACCGAGGAGTAAAAGGAGCGTGGATTCACATTTTACATTTTAAAGCCCTGTGAGAAAAGTCAGGATTGTTTCTTAAAATAGCTCAGGCCAGAATCCACTGCAAGGATGCTGAATATAGTCAGCACATCCACTGAAGTAAATAAAAATCACTGTGAAAACACACGATCATTTTATTTTTAGCCACTGTAGCTGACAGGCTGGGGTTAGCCAAGCTCAGCTCTTCCCTGGGAGCACTTGGCACTGCTAAGTCAGACTTTTTTAGCTCCAGCCTCACCAGCACCTCTCCTGCCCAGCCCATATTGCTGAACTTTCATTCAGCATTGCCTCATTACTTGGCTGAACCATACAGGCTTGATTGTGCTGATGGGTAATAAGGAGCATTTTCCAGGATAATTCCCTTTTGGAGGTAGATGCAGATGCCTCAGTCTAGCTTGGTTTGAAAAAGCTTGCAAAGCAAGGGTAAGGAACTTCATACCATGTGAAGCATCATATAGTCTACTGGTTTGTAATTACACTATAAATATGCAAGACAGAAAGTACTTATTTATTTATATGATAGCAGAGATGATGCTGACAGGCATTTGTGGGTGATGAATCCATTTTGTTTCATCCACTCCCAAATCCCATCGAAGGACAAAGCAATATCCAGAGGGTCTCCACCCAACCAAGCCCAGCTCTGCTTTGCAGCTGTCATTTATCCTCTGCTGAACATGCTGCCATGCAGTTCCCTCAATCAACCCCTTTGTGTTGCTGAAGGCAATATGGCTCCTGCAGAGAACCTTGGGATGGCTGCCAAGTATTTCTGCTAATCCACAAACACACCATTAGTTCCAGTACGCTTCTGATGAGACTTTAGGAAATGCTGAACATTTCCCTCCATTAAAAAAAGACACTTAGGAGAAAGCACCTCTCCATAGCTGAGGAACCCAGAAGGAACTATATAAATGAACTGCTTCACAGAGTCCTCTCAGACAGAGCCAAATGACAACTAGGATTACATCTAGAAAGGTGTTCAGGTACTTAACTCCTGTCTGAGGACAAAGGTCTCAGTGAACCCAGTGGTAGGTTTACATGACCAGATACAGCTCTACCAGGAAGACGTGATGCTCAAAGACCTTTGCTTGTACAAGAAGTGGACTGGGTGAAGTAAGTTTGAGCAATCAATCCGTTGTCCTTGCAGCACGTTTCATGGGCTGAGCTGAACTTGCTGTGCATGATGCCCCTGAAAACACACTTGTCAATCTAGTCCACCATCTTCTTTTTGTGTTATAACAGCAAGACTGAAATCAGCAGATGAGTAGTTATCCCCTTGGTAACCAGGGAACAAGGCAAGGAGAGCTGAGACTTTGAAAGGGAGTGAAGGAATTGCTCTTGAGAAGGGCTTAAAAATTTAGGCATATTTCTGACCGTCAGCTAAGTCTCACCAGATTCCCATTCAGAAGCACCTTCTTTGAAGCAAACCCAGTGACATAAGCATTGGCTCAGGTTCTGTATCCCTTTGCCACTGTCTACTGGTACAACACTGAAGCTCCCAAAATAGACAGAAATACCCAGGGTAGGATATCTCCATGGTTATTTTGTTTTCCAGTCATAAAGTAGGGATAATAATTCTCACCTGCATTTTTGCAAGAGTTGGGAAGGCTTACTGAAGACATGAAGCAAGGCTTATGTGCCCCAAAACATGTTCTCTTCACCCTGTCCATCTATGCTGTTGATTGAACAAAAGGTATTTCTTCTTCTTACATACCTTGCCTAATTGCTGATACCTTAGCAGACCCTTGACAAAAATGAGCATTTTGAGTTTCTTCATTAACCAGTGAGAATATTCAAAAGCCATAAACAAAAGGTAATTCAAGCAATCCATACATTAAAAAAAGATAGTGGAAAAAATATACCTGCCCATGTAAAGAAGAAATGTAAAGTTTACCTTTGGACCTGCTGGTCCAGGTAGTCCAAATGCTCCTGGTCGTCCTGGTTCACCCTGCAACAGCAATGTTGGTGGTAAATGCTAAATCTTTTATATATAAATACTAGGATGGCTCAAAACAGTCATTGCATAAAGCTTTAGAAATGGAACCTCTGTCCACTATCTACAGTCTTGAATACTATTATCCAGAAATCTGAAAGTTGGTGTTTTCTTTGCAAAAAGAAAAGCAGAAAGAAACAAATCAAAAACTGAAGTAGCTATTCATTTGCTCTTGAAATACAACCACCTAAGTAGCAAGAACTGAGTTCCCTAAGCTGTGAACACCTTGTACCAACTACAATCTACAAAGATGGATTCCTTGGAGATCACATAACGCATTTGTTCTTGAATAGTGACCTTTCAGTGCAATAAACATCCTGTAAGAAATTCTGGAAGTGCAAATATGTCACTGTCTGATCTCAGACTATGCCATGTGTGATGTGATAAAATTGCATCAGTTCTGAAAGCTACATGGGAACATTATCATAGTTTTTCCGAAGTGGGACCGTGGGGCACAAAGCAGAAACAGTGACAGGAAAAAAAGAGCTACTATGTTTGCATGTGTCTGACCTTCCAAAGAGTCCTTTCCCCAAATTTCTCCAGTCACCACCAAATGACTGCCACAAAGGGCCAGTGAATGAGATGATAAATGTCTGCCATCAGGATGAAGATGGGTGTTCAAGCAGGGGAAAGGAGGAAAAGCTCTAAAACACATTTATATAAGATGATGGAAAATGTGTTTGTGGTTTTATGTCTCAACTGTAGTCCTCTTAAAGGCAATATCTCATGTGCTTCATCCTTCTTTTGGATGGTAGTTGGATAGGTAGTAACTCAAGTTTGGATGGTAGATGGATAGGTAGTAACTCAAGAGTTAACCCTGCACCTCTTCCTTTGCTCTTACCTTTTATCAGAGCACAAGAGGAGCTCAGGTCCTTGCTTCTGTGACCAAAACACCTTTTTCTCTCACTCCTGGCCACTGCGGAAGCACAAGATGGTCCCTTGCATTCCCTGCCACCTCTGCTAACCGATGACTCTTTGCCAAACTTAAAACAAATGCCCAAGCTCTGCAGCAGCAGTTATTAACCAACACAGCTGTAGCAGCAGGTCCCAAACCACAGGCTGCCATAACTGCCCCTTTCTCCACCTTAATGAATGGTAACAGAGCTGACCCAGAAGCCTCTCAGGATGGCTAATCCATACGACATCTGCCGTTGCTGCAAACATGTGTGGGAGTGTGCTGAGGCTATTAACCTCCTACCATTTGTTTCTGCGGCTCCTAAAATGGCCATACAAATCCCCAAGACGTGTTCCACTCAATAGAGATTGATTTCCACTGCCTGCCTTGCACTGAAAGACAAGGATTACAAAAAGTCTTACAGCTTCTCCTTTTGCTCCATCCTTCCCAGGGGGGCCAGGTGAGCCCAGGGACCCCTGTAACAACAGAATTATCATTAGCACAATATTAACACCCATTACAAGTGCAAGGACATGAGTAAGGTATCAAGACAAGAATAAGAAATGAGAAGCATCATTACAACACAAACATTTATTATTTACAGTCTCTGGAGGAGCTGCTGCTGACATTAACACACTATGGCTAAATGATTAGATGCTAATGAGGAACTAGATACTCTCGGCCACTTAACTCATTTAAGAATAAATTAATACAAAAGCTCTGCAGCTTATTAGACACGTAAGCATTGAGTTATCTTAATATCATCTCCCCTCAGCCTTGCTGTCCATCATTCCATTGTCTCAAAAACCTGCTGTTTTGTCACTAAATACTAATTTTTTTAAAATTATTCTTTTTGTTCCATGTTTGTACAGCATCCATCTCAAAGCTCTAGGCACAGCTATAATGCACATATTAATGAACCTAAAAGCAAAGAGAAAAGAAGTCTTGAAAAACCCATGCAGCCCTCAGAAACTACCCTGGCCACCAGGAGGTAAGTCTCAGAGCTCTGAACGTGCAAAGCCGTAGAAAATAAAGAAACAGAAAAACAGGCATCGTTTTTTAAATCCTCTTGTGCATCAGGACTAACTATGTTGAGGTTGGCAGCATCGCAGCTAATGGGGACTGCAGCAAACACAGGGGAAAGACAAGCTTTGCTGCATGCAGCTGGCAATTTATAGAACTAATGGAGAATGGAAAGGGAATCGACACACAACAGCCAATGTACATGGGGAGGAACTGGCTCGGTGTTTTTACTTCTAGGCACCGCAGCAATTTCTTTTTAAGTGTACTGTGAAAAACAGACACGGGCACAGCAAACTGCCACTCTGGGCTCTGATTAAATGAGATGGTTTGCTGTGTACCACTTGGAGGGGATCTTTCCTTGCGATCCTGAAGATTTGCTATTTTACAAGAGGTGGAGAAGTTTTAAATTCGTAAAATCCCTCCTGTAAATGCTGGTTAAAAAATATCTGACAAATGTGACCACAGTAAATACTAGTTGATAAAGCTAAGCTCAGTGCAGGATAATTTTTTTATTTTTATATATTTTTTTTAAGATCAAGACACAGTAAGCAGCTAAAGGTCATCTCAATCCAAAATTTATTTATGTTTGGTGCAAGAAAGGACATGATAATCTTCAACCTTTCATGCCTCTTATTGAAGAAACACTGGTGTTTCTGTATTTGAAAGCATTAGCACTGAACTTACTCTGTTTCACTCTTCTACTCAGTTTTGGAATTTTACAAAGTTTGGACAAAATTAATGCCCTTGAGATCTCCATGAGTTTGCCAAATGTGACGCAGCATCAATAGGTTTAAAGATTTTAATGTGCACTTGGCTGAAAAATAATACAACAGCGTAGTCTCCTGTTCTTATTACCTTGTTCACACAAAACAAGAAAACACAGCAGTGAAACAAAAGACTTAGAAGAGGGTCTCTTTTCATTAGCTTTCCACAATAGCATAGACTTAACTTTTCACAGCTTAATTAACAAAGACTCAGACTTACTTTTTCTCCTTTATCTCCTTTCAGTCCAGGAAAGCCAGGGGGACCTTCTTCACCCTAAAATACCAACGGAAAAATTATTTTGTATGAAATGCCATACCATTCTTGGGTGTATTCGTGTATTTTAGATGGCGCAGTCCTCATCTGTTGAGAGTTGAAGCCAACTTCTCTGCCTTGTGGTAGTGATGTTGTTCTCAGTCACCTGTAACTTGCCCATATTTGAACAAATTCAATATCCCATTCAAGTGTCTTCCGCCGGTTGACACACACCCGCACCCCCACCCCTTATTTGTAAATACTATCCAGAACCAGTCCTTTTTCAAGAAGATTAGAGACCTATCCTTGTTAAAAGTATTTGAAGCTTAGAAACATTTCACTGGGAAACTCTCCTGTTACAACACTGCCACAGGGACTCAAAATTTGGCACAGCCAAATCACTGCCACACCGAATTTCCAATGGCATGAGCATTTTTTGAAAACCACAAATGTAGGAACTTTTCCCCTTTACCTGCTCACATTGGACCAAAATGTAACCTTGGAAGCCGCTGCATTTAGACCTTATCAATAGGTACTTGTCATAGGACTTGGGTGTGTCGGTTGATGAAAAGATCAACATGAGCTGGCAATGTGCACTTTCAGCCCAGAAAGCCAATGGTGTCCTGGGCTGTATCAAAAGCAGTATGACCAGTAGGTCAAGGGAGGGGATCCTCCCACTGCTCCCGCTCTACTCTGCTCTCGTGAGANAAATCACTGCCACACCGAATTTCCAATGGCATGAGCATTTTTTGAAAACCACAAATGTAGGAACTTTTCCCCTTTACCTGCTCACATTGGACCAAAATGTAACCTTGGAAGCCGCTGCATTTAGACCTTATCAATAGGTACTTGTCATAGGACTTGGGTGTGTCGGTTGATGAAAAGATCAACATGAGCTGGCAATGTGCACTTTCAGCCCAGAAAGCCAATGGTGTCCTGGGCTGTATCAAAAGCAGTATGACCAGTAGGTCAAGGGAGGGGATCCTCCCACTGCTCCCGCTCTACTCTGCTCTCGTGAGACCCCTCTGGAGTATTGTGTCCAGTTCTGGAGCCCCTAACATAAGGACATGGAGTTGTTGGAACAAGTCCAGAGGAGGCCAAGAAGATGTTCAGAGGGCTGGAGCACCTCTCCTATGGGGACAGGCTGGGAGAGTTGGGATTGTTAAGCTTGGAGAAGAGAAGGCTCTGGGGAGACCTCATAGCAGCCTTCCAGTACCTGAAGGGGCTACAGGAAAGCTGGAGAGGGACTTTTTACAAGGGTACATAGTGATAGGACAAGGGGTGAATGGTTTCAAACTAAAAGAGGAGAGATTTAGATTGGATATTAGGAAGAAACCCTTTGCTGTGAGGGTGGTGAGACACTGGCACAGGTTGCCCAGAGAAGTTGTGGCTGCCCCCTCCCTGGAACTGTTCAAGACCAGGTTGGATGTAGTAGTCCAGTAGATTTAGATTAATGTATTCCTACGGCAAGGTTCCAGTCAATGTCAGACAGTGTGACAAAATCTGGCCTTATTTATTTATAGATATATAGACAGTATCTGGAAAGTATCTGCACTGTATATGCAAATTAAAGTCATTAGATACTTTTATAATCACATTTCTTGCTAACTGAACCTTCATGAAACACTCTGTCTTGAATTTGCAGTGCAGTTAGTGGTAAAAATCAGATCTGCTGTGTTTGAATGGCTCCCTAATGAGATAGAAAGCCCATCAAATAGCAAATGTGATTTTTAAGGAAATCAGTTGCTCTAAGTGGTCAATATAACTTGAAGGAACTGCTGTTCCATGGCAAAGCGTGCAGCATAAGTAAGAGAATGATTTGCGTCTTTTCTATGCAAAGTAAATGGATATGGTTAATTAGCTTCTTCACTTCCCCCCCCCCATGAAGTAACAACTCCTTGGCACAGCTGAACAAATTAATCCTAGCAGCAGTCAATAAGTTTGATGCATGGTGCTCATAGAGTCATTCATGCTGGACAGGACCCTGTGAGGTTTCAAGTCCAACCTCCCACTCCAAGCACCACCAGCACTGAATCCAGACCAAGTTGTTCAGAGTTTATCCAATTTGGTGTGGGAAACATCCAACAATAAGGTTACTCCTTTTCCCAGATGCAAATAGCAACTTTCCTCTAAAGCCAATAGCTTCCCAAGGAGAGAAAAGTATTTTCCTTTTGCACCTTTTTTATTAACTTAGATTAATGTATTCCTAGGGCAAGGTTCCAGTCAATGTCAGACAGTGACTTCGTCCTTTTGATTTTAACAGATCTCAAGCAGTTGCCTACAAGTATGTGAAACCCTGAGCAGATTTGTTGGCAATATAGGCCCACTGATGAATGAGGTGGGTGCCCTAGAGACAGAGGATAGAAAGAAGGCAGAGGTGCTGAATGCCTTCTTTGCCTCTGTCTTTACTCCTGCAGGCTTTCCCCAGGAGCCCCTGATCCCTAAAGCCCCAGAAGAAGTCAGGATAAAGGAGGAGATTGCCTTGGTAGATGAGGATTGGGTTAGGGATCAGTTGAGCAATCTGGACATCCATAAATCGATGGGTCCAGATGGAATGCACCCAAGGGTGCTGAGGGAGCTGGCAGAGGTCATTGCTAAGCCACTCTCCATCATCTTTGGTAAGTCATGGGCAACAGGAGAGGTGCCTGAGGACTGGAGGATAGCAAATGTCACTCCAGTCTACAAGAAGGGCAAGAAGGAGGACCCGGGTAACTATGGACCGGTCAGCCTCACCTCCATCCCTGGAAAGGTGATGGAACAACTTGTTCTTGG